>CABFWB010002653.1:71651-84459 GCA_902151455.1 Timema bartmani | reverse complement strand
TATATATATATATATATAAAATTTCAATTTTGTATATATATATGTATATATATTTTAATCCAGCTAATTTAATGGAACAAATAAAATCGCGATGTTATATGTTATAAAGTTTACAATTCAGTTTAATTAATTTGAGCTGAATGACGCTAGCAATAATATTTATCCCAATTTTATTATTATACTCATGTATCGACTATTAGCGCTTGGTGTTTGAATGTGTAACTAACGTTGAGACTTATGGATACCATAAATGTTAATATCTCGATACAATACTATTATTAAAAATACATTCCCTTCACCCGGAAGTCAATGATCTGAAAAATGCAACCCAGATAATTAGGTACAACATCTAATAATTTCCATTATTTGTTTGTAATTTATCTTCAGTATATCATTAATAAAATAGTTAAAATAATTTTAAAAAGTAAGTAAAATAAAGTTAAGTAGATTTAATGAAACAAAATGTGTCCACTCAGGCTTACCAAAATGTATAACTAGCTGGTTTAATTTTCTCGTATTTATGATTCTGAACTAATTAGCGTCTGAACTAATTAGCGTCTCGTTGACAGTTATCTATCTATAACTAATTACTCAACTAAAATCAAAGAATCAAAATCACAATGTACATTCGTCGACACTTAAACTCACAACTGTTGTCGATCTGAATTCAAGACGATTCAATTATATTGCACGTCTGGGCTACATCACTTGTGACCCAGTAGTAGAAAGATTAGCCAATATTAACGTGCCGTTATTCACTGAATGTTCGAATGTACTAATCGAATATCCTTTCCATTTTCCGATGAAATGAGGTGATGGTGATGGTGAGTATGAGTGGAAATAAGCCAAATTAATCAAACCTAGTAACTATTGGGGTAGTTTCCCATTTAGAGAAAAGTAGGCCTACCTTAGGTTCCAGCCGGAAATTGAACCCGAGGCCCCTACACTTGTAGCCAGGTGCACTATCTACTACAGCACAGGGTAAGTTATTAAACAAGTATTAAAGATAATATTATTGTTTGATTTTTTTATATCTATGTTCAAGAAAAGGTATATTAACATTTTAATCTAAGGACTCAATAAGATTAAGACTAGCTTAAAATAATTAAATATTTGTGTGTTGTTAGATTTTTTTTAAATATATGATTTTATACTACCAGACATTATGGTTGAGTATTTAATACTAAGTATTACTATTAAGTCGAGAATGTTGTTTACAAGTCGTGTGTTGGGTTAGAGATGTGCGAAGCTACCATTTGTCGAATTCAAGGGTCCTTCGTATCTGCTTTAACTTCGACACCCAAAATAGCCTTCAAATATTCAAAACTTTTTGAAATAAAAAGAATACTTGGGTATATTATGAATATATTTGAAATTTATAACTAAATATAACATAATTATAAACATATTCACTTTAAAACAGCTACTAAACAGTATTTTAACACTGACTAGTGATTAAATAACATATATAGCGTAAGAAGAGATAGGTTCAGATATGTCAGCATAAAATAATATAGTGAGCTTTGTTTAGTACTATAAAATAATATAGTGGTTTTTGTTTATTGCTATAAAATAATAGAGTGGGAATTGTTTATTAATATAAAATAATATAGTGGGCTTTGTTTATTACTATAAAATAATATAGTGGGCTTTGTTTATTACTATAAAATAATATAGTGGTTTTTGTTTATTGCTATAAAATAATAGAGGGGAATTGTTTATTAATATAAAATAATATAGTTGACTTTGTTTATTACTATTAAATAATATAGTGGGCTTTGTTTATTACTATTAAATAATATAGTGGCTTTTGTTTATTGCTATAAAATAATAGAGTGGGAATTGTTTATTAATATAAAATAATATAGTTGGCTTTGTTTATTACTATTAAATAATATAGTGGGCTTTGTTTATTACTATTAAATAATATAGTGTGCTTTGTTTATTACTATAAAATAATATAGTTGGCTTTGTTTATTACTATTAAATAATATAGTGGGCTTTGTTTATTACTATAAAATAATATAGTCGGCTTTATTTAATATAATAAATTAATATAGTGGGCTTTGTTTAATATTATAAAATAATATAGTGGGCTTTGTTTAATACTATAAAATAATATAGTAGGCTTTGTTTATTTCTCTAAGCCTTTCTCTTTACCAAGACGCTCTTAATGGCTAGTTAAAAAATAACATAAGTATACTCTTATTTTGGTAAGACGAAAAATATTTGTCGGTTACTAGAGTTAGTAAAACAATTTTAATACATTTATATGTCAAGTCATGGGATCTACAGCTGTAGCTTTCTTTAAATATTGTCGATACCTGTAGAGTAATATTTTTCCATTTATTTGAGGTATTTCTGAACAGATTGATTCACGAGAAATTTTTTTATGAGCGAGAGGGAAAGAACCTACCAATCTAGTCAGAAAAGTTATTTCCACATACCCTTCCAGGGTTCTTTTACATGTCACAATCAACATGGGACTAACGGCTTTACTTCCTCTTCGAAGGAAGTTGTGATTTTTATCGCTCACGAAAAACTCGTAAACACCGGCTGGGTTTGAACCCCCGAACATCGGGTCTTGAGGGGAGAACTTTACCCCAAGACCACCGAGGTTGACAATAGCACAAATAATAATAGGGAAACGTTATTCATGTTGGTCACAAAAAAATACTTTTTGAATTTTCTTAACATCAGGATATAGTAGGCCTATTATGTGACGACAGCAAACACCTTATCTTCCACTTCGGCATTCCTTGGAAGTATTTCACGATAGCTTAGACTTCACTTCGAATTTTAGAAGATTCGCACACCTTTAACTCATAATAATTATGTTCCTAATGAAAAAAAAAACCTTAAATATGTATTCCAAATAAGATTTAAAACCATAGCTTTTCCGTAAATACCTTGTTTTGATCTTTCCCGTTATTCTCAGTTTCTATGCCAAGGGCTGTACCAGAGTAAGTAAATGGTATATGTGACTCGTTGTTTCACACTTAATTGAACTTCGTGTGTTTGAAGTCTTACGTCAAGTTCACATCTCCCTTCACACTAATAAACACCTTCATTATAAACTTACGAATCTTCTTAGGGTTGAGTTGAGTTGAGTTACTTGGTGACTTCGTGGAACGCTTGCGGGCTTTTATAGGAGTTTCGAAATGGTCCAGGGGGGCTGAAAGTGGGGGGGGGAGGGGTTTGATATTACTGGGGAGGGTGGAGAAACATTAATAATAAGCACACAAATTCCTTCGTCGGAATTAATCAAGTTAAGCATGTTAGCGCTCGTTTAATATCTAAGAAAGAGACGCTTTATCACGATAAACATTTGATATTATTTGTGTGTCTTACAATTTTTTTAGATAGGATATCTTTTCTTTCAATTACATTTAACAATGTTGCCTACTTGGAGATTTCGAAGCTATTTTACAAAGCAGGTTGCATATAACTTCACGCACCTAAGCACACTATCACACTTAACACACTAATGTACGAAATAGAAAGAGAGAGAATAAAATGAGCGGTTCACACTGTGAGGCCCCCTATTCCTCAGACGAGTTTACACACTCACTATAATATTTGATTCTTCTATTCTAGATAGACATTTGCTATCATGGACTTATTTAATCTACCTCCTCGGAGTAAGTCTCCTACAGGCTATTCCCGTGACTAAACTAAATAGCCCGAGTTGTAGATTATTTATAAAAAAATATGCTTACAAAAAAATACTTCAAGATAAAAAAAAATGATAATGTTGTGACGCTGTAGTACAAGTCATAGAATTATTTAAGAATGTTTGGTTTTCGTTTCAACGTTATATCTTTAAAACTCGCTAAGTAAAACGTGAACTCAAATATATGGGATATCCCATATTTACCTACCATGACGTCACAAGAAGGCAACATCCTTAAATAAATTGCAGAAAGACATTTAACATCTTCATTTATTACCAAGCGTTAAGTCTAAAGGTGCGTGTACATTAGGCGAGCCGAGCCTGTAATGTAACATGTAATGTGATGCTCGCCAGTTTAGACGTGGAACGTACACGTCGCGAGCATCCTCTGAACCAACCATTGGTGAAACAAGCACGCCGTGAGAATCCTCAAAGCCAACCATTGGTGAAACAAGCACGCCATGAGAATCCTCAGGACAAATCATTGGTGAAACAAGCACACCATGAGAATCCTCAGAACCAACCATTGGTGAAACAAGCACGCCATGAGAATCCTCAGAACAAATCATTGGTGAAACAAGCACGCCATGAGAATCCTCAGAATCAACCATTGGTGAAACAAGCACGCCATGAGAATCCTCAGAACCAACCATTGGTGAAACAAGCACGCCATGAGAATCCTCAGAACCAACCATTGGTGAAACAAGCACGCCATGAGAATCCTCAGAACCAACCATTGGTGAAACAAGCACGCCATGAGAATCCTCAGAACCAACCATTGGTGAAACAAGCACGCCATGAGAATCCTCAGAACCAACCATTGGTGAAACAAGCACGCCATGAGAATCCTCAGAACCAACCATTGGTGAAACAAGCACGCCATGAGAATCCTCAGAACCAACCATTGGTGAAACAAGCACGCCATGAGAATCCTCAGAACCAACCATTGGTGAAACAAGCACGCCATGAGAATCCTCAGAACCAACCATTGGTGAAACAAGCACGCCATGAGAATCCTCAGAACCAACCATTGGTGAAACAAGCACGCCATGAGAATCCTCAGAACCAACCATTGGTGAAACAAGCACGCCATGAGAATCCTCAGAACCAACCATTGGTGAAACAAGCACGCCATGAGAATCCTCAGAACCAACCATTGGTGAAACAAGCACGCCATGAGAATCCTCAGAACCAACCATTGGTGAAACAAGCACGCCATGAGAATCCTCAGAACCAACCATTGGTGAAACAAGCACGCCATGAGAATCCTCAGAACCAACCATTGGTGAAACAAGCACGCCATGAGAATCCTCAGAACCAACCATTGGTGAAACAAGCACGCCATGAGAATCCTCAGAACCAACCATTGGTGAAACAAGCACGCCATGAGAATCCTCAGAACCAACCATTGGTGAAACAAGCACGCCATGAGAATCCTCAGAACCAACCATTGGTGAAACAAGCACGCCATGAGAATCCTCAGAACCAACCATTGGTGAAACAAGCACGCCATGAGAATCCTCAGAACCAACCATTGGTGAAACAAGCACGCCATGAGAATCCTCAGAACCAACCATTGGTGAAACAAGCACGCCATGAGAATCCTCAGAACCAACCATTGGTGAAACAAGCACGCCATGAGAATCCTCAGAACCAACCATTGGTGAAACAAGCACGCCATGAGAATCCTCAGAACCAACCATTGGTGAAACAAGCACGCCATGAGAATCCTCAGAACCAACCATTGGTGAAACAAGCACGCCATGAGAATCCTCAGAACCAACCATTGGTGAAACAAGCACGCCATGAGAATCCTCAGAACCAACCATTGGTGAAACAAGCACGCCATGAGAATCCTCAGAACCAACCATTGGTGAAACAAGCACGCCATGAGAATCCTCAGAACCAACCATTGGTGAAACAAGCACGCCATGAGAATCCTCAGAACCAACCATTGGTGAAACAAGCACGCCATGAGAATCCTCAGAACCAACCATTGGTGAAACAAGCACGCCATGAGAATCCTCAGAACCAACCATTGGTGAAACAAGCACGCCATGAGAATCCTCAGAACCAACCATTGGTGAAACAAGCACGCCATGAGAATCCTCAGAACCAACCATTGGTGAAACAAGCACGCCATGAGAATCCTCAGAACCAACCATTGGTGAAACAAGCACGCCATGAGAATCCTCAGAACCAACCATTGGTGAAACAAGCACGCCATGAGAATCCTCAGAACCAACCATTGGTGAAACAAGCACGCCATGAGAATCCTCAGAACCAACCATTGGTGAAACAAGCACGCCATGAGAATCCTCAGAACCAACCATTGGTGAAACAAGCACGCCATGAGAATCCTCAGAACCAACCATTGGTGAAACAAGCACGCCATGAGAATCCTCAGAACCAACCATTGGTGAAACAAGCACGCCATGAGAATCCTCAGAACCAACCATTGGTGAAACAAGCACGCCATGAGAATCCTCAGAATCAACCATTGGTGAAACAAGCACGCAATGAGAATCCTCAGAACCAACCATTGGTGAAACAAGCACGCCATGAGAATCCTCAGAACCAACTATTGGTGAAACAAGCACACCATGAGAGTCCTCTGAGCCAATCATTGGTGAAACAAGCACGCCATGAGAATCCTCTGAACAAACCATTGGTGAAACAAGCACGCCATGAGAATCCTCTGAGCCAACCATTGGTGAAACAAGCACGCCATGAGAATCCTCTGAACCAACCATTGGTGAAACAAGCACGTCACAAGCAACCTTTGAACCAACCATTGGTGAAACGAGCACACCACAAGCAAGCGACGTAATAATGCTCTCAGTTAATTCAGTATTTACGAGGGTGCACTATATTTCAATTTAATTAGCTATCTTAACTCTACTAAATGTGTGATAACGAAGAAATCTTAACCTAATTATGTGCAGTGGTGCTATGATAATTATGGCCAAACTATTTTTAAAAAAACAATGAAAGCCTCGGTGATGGTGGCGTATAATAGTATAAAAAACGGGCCGGTTTGTAACTACTGCGAGATTTCAAGTTCCAGCACATTAGTGGACAGTATAAAAACTTTACCAGGATGTCTCCCACAGGTTTTGAGAGTTTGCTGAATAAAATAGGACCGAAAAAAACTAATTATTTTTCGTTTGCAAACATCTTCTGCTTGTCTTGCTAATGTGCTGATATCCTTCCAGGCGTATTCCTTCAGATTCTTGGTATAATAATTGTTATCCTTGCCTCCTTGGGTTCCCATAAAACACTATGGTTGCTATAGGATCCTATCAAGTGAAATACAGATTCTTCAGACCAGTTCCCCATGCTTGCGAGCACGCAACAAACACGTCCAAACTAGATTGACGAATACCTTTGTGTTCGTCGGAAGAACTGACAGCCGGTGGATCACTGCGAATGGTTCAATGGTTCGTAGCGCTCTCGCAGGCCCGTCCTAATTAGGCGAATCTGTTACATTACATGTTACATTACAGGCTCGGCTCGCCTAGTGTATACGGGGCTTATCATTTAAATTACAATCGACCTGAATCGGTGGTTAAATTGGTCTAAGGGTGATCGGGGGTCGAACCTCAGCCGGGTGTACTTAGGGTTTTTTTTCCTGAATAGTTTTCCATTCTTTCTCCACGCGTGTTCGAGTACAAGTCCTCTAAATTCAACCTTCCTCATCCCTAACACATGAGAGTGATTATTTTATATGTCCATAGCCCGGACGAATAGTAAGACGTGGTGCTAAAAAATAAATATCAGTGTCTTGGAGTGTTGCCAGGTTAAGCAGAGTTCGTTGAAACTATACCTGTGATATGTTCCCTCACACTCCCGTCCCCATTTGACCAATCAAACTTATCATCTCTCTACAGATCTCATATGGGAGGTGTGTGGAGCAGCGTCAAATGTGGGCCAGAGTGACACGTTATCGACACGAAACAATGTTTCTTTTTTCTAGTTTAATGACCCTGAATCTAATCCACTGTGGTCGTCAGCTTGAGAATCAATCAGAATAAAGTGCTCGTTCTATCGCTTTTCAAGGGAAATAAATGACTACGTTTTCTAGCATCAATTATTTACCAGCAGTTCTCTGGTTTTCCACCAGATGTCAGTCCATGACGCTGGGAGCTGGGTTGGAGGTAAAGGGATGATGGAGAGTTTGAAGGTAAAGGGATGATGGAGCGTTTGGTGGTAAAGTGATGATGGAGAGTTTGAAGGTAAAGAGATGATGGAGCGTTTGGAGGTAAAGGTATGATGGAGAGTTTGGAGGTAAAGGGATGTGGAGAGTTTGGGAGGAAAGATATGTTGGAGAGTTTGGGGGGAAGGGATGATAGAGAGTTTGGAGGCAAAGGGATGATGGAGAGTTTGGAGGTAAAGGTATGATGGAGCGTTTGGAGTCAAAGTTATGATGGAGAGTTTGGTGGTAAAGTGATGATAGAGAGTTTGGATGTAAAGTGATGATGGAGAGCTTGGAGGTAAAGTTATGATGGAGAGTTTGGAGGTAAAGGTATGATGGAGAGTTTGGAGGTAAAGGGATGATGGAGAGTTTGAAGGTAAAGGTATGATGGAGCGTTTGGTGGTAAAGTGATGATGGAGAGTTTGAAGGCAAAGGGATGATGGAGCGTTTGGAGGTAAAGGTATGATGGAGAGTTTGGAGGTAAAGGTATGATGGAGAGTTTGAAGGTAAAGTGATGATGGAGAGTTTGGAGGTAAAGGTATGATGGAGAGTTTGGAGGTAAAGGTATGATGGAGCGTTTGGAGGTAAAGTTATGATGGAGAGTTTAGAGGTAGAAGGATGTGGAGAGTTTGGAGGTAAAGGTATGATGGAGAGTTTGGAGGTAAAGTGATGATGGAGAGTTTGGAGGTAGAAGGATGTGGAGAGTTTGGAGGTAAAGGTATGATGGAGCGTTTGGAGTCAAAGTTATGATGGAGAGTTTGGTGTTAAAGTGATGATAGAGAGTTTGGATGTAAAGTTATGATGGAGAGCTTGGAGGTAAAGGGATGATGGAGAGTTTGGAGGTAAAGGTATGATGGAGAGTTTGGAGGTAAAGGGATGATGGAGAGTTTGGAGGTAAAGTGATGATGGAGAGTTTGGAGGTAAAGGTATGATGGAGAGTTTGGAGGTAAAGGGATGATGGAGAGTTTGGAGGTAAAGGGATGATGGAGAGTTTGGAGTTGGAGGTAAAGGGATGATGGAGAGTTTGAAGGTAAAGGGATGATGGAGCGTTTGGTGGTAAAGTGATGATGGAGAGTTTGGAGGTAAAGGTATGATGGAGAGTTTGGAGGTAAAGTGATGATGGAGAGTTTGAAGGTAAAGTGATGATGGAGAGTTTGAAGGTAAAGGTATGATGGAGAGTTTGGAGGTAAAGTGATGATGGAGAGTTTGAAGGTAAAGGTATGATGGAGAGTTTGGAGGTAAAGGGATGATGGAGAGTTTGAAGGTAAAGTGATGATGGAGAGTTTGGTGGTAAATGGGATGATGGAGAGTTTGGAGGTAAAGGGATGATGGAGAGTTTGGAGGTAAAGTGATGATGGAGAGTTTGAAGGTAAAGGGATGATGGAGAGTTTGAAGGTAAAGTGATGATGGAGAGTTTGAAGGTAAAGGGATGATGGAGAGTTTGGAGGTAAAGGGATGATGGAGAGTTTGAAGGTAAAGGGATGATGGAGAGTTTGAAGGTAAAGGTATGATGGAGAGTTTGAAGGTAAAGGGATGATGGAGAGTTTGGAGGTAAAGGTATGATGGAGCGTTTGGTGGTAAAGTGATGATGGAGAGTTTGAAGGTAAAGGTATGATGGAGAGTTTGAAGGTAAAGTGATGATGGAGAGTTTGAAGGTAAAGGTATGATGGAGAGTTTGAAGGTAAAGGTATGATGGAGAGTTTGGAGGTAAATGGGATGATGGAGAGTTTGGAGGTAAAGGGATGATGGAGAGTTTGGAGGTAAAGTGATGATGGAGAGTTTGAAGGTAAAGGTATGATGGAGAGTTTGAAGGTAAAGGGATGATGGAGAGTTTGGAGGTAAAGGGATGATGGAGAGTTTGGAGGTAAAGGTATGATGGAGAGTTTGGAGGTAAAGGTATGATGGAGAGTTTGGAGGTAAAGGGATGATGGAGAGTTTGGTGGTAAAGGTATGATGGAGAGTTTGAAGGTAAAGGTATGATGGATAGTTTGAAGGTAAAGGGATGATGGAGAGTTTGGAGGTAAAGGTATGATGGAGAGTTTGAAGGTAAAGGGATGATGGAGAGTTTGAAGGCAAAGGGATGATGGAGAGTTTGGAGGTAAAGTGATGATGGAGAGTTTGAAGGTAAAGGGATGATGGAGAGTTTGGAGGTAAAGTGATGATGGAGAGTTTGGAGGTAAAGGGATGATGGAGAGTTTGGAGGTAAAGGGATGTCAGAGAAAATTAAGTTTGCCATTTTTAGAATTATTTATTTATTTAATCCTCACTTTATGGGTACGCAGACCAAGATGCTAGTTTATTCTAGTTTGATTAGAAGGTGATGGATAGTTCGAGGGTTCAAATCGTGGCCGGGTCTATGGAGGTGCTTATTACTCTAATTATATTCTTATCCTCTCCTAGAAAGTTCGGCTACACATCCTTAAATTATGACCCTTCATTTTGTTCCTCGTCTCACTACCCATTTAATACCCATAGGTATTAATCACGCCAATGTTCTAGGCATGAGGAAAAGTAAGTGCAGCTGCATTTGCGTGGAGGTAGAGTGTGAAACCCATTTAGGAAAAGCACTCTCATTGCACCCAACACCCAAATCTTCCCATCACCGGCAAAACAAAACTAGATGAACTTGGAATCTAACCCTCGTGTCCACCAATGCGTATTGTTCTAGAGTTAAATTAGCTTACAATTCAAATGTTGATACTGATTGCACATTAGATTACTTCAAGTAAATAAATATTAATAATTTCACACCCACATAGGTGGCCACATGGTCTAAGGCGCTATTATAGTGTTAAGACTAGACTGCCGATGATGGGTAGATTGAGGTTCAAATCTTTGTCAGTTGTATTGAGGGTGTTTTTAAAACACGCACGAAAATGCTGGTATATTTCATATAAATATAACCTCCATAATCCCTAAAACCACTAGCGTAATAGTTATATAGGCGTATAGCCCGAACGGGTAGTAATACGCGGTGTTATACAAAATATAATCATTTCATGTTAAGTAGCCTAATAAAAAAAATGGACTCTACAAATATACCACTTTGCTTAAACAGGATTTTATAATTATTTTACGAGAGGTTTTCCCACCAGTGATCTAAATATGAATGTCCGTATGGTTTCCCCCAGATTACCCCCCACCATCCGGAGCACCCATCACAGCCAGGCACCGTTCCCGGCCATTGCCAGCGTGCATGAAGGTTGGAGGCAGTATTTCAACTTGACGTGCGATTATGTCGGTTAAATTTCCTTGATCTTCAGATAAACACGGGCAGACCCATCGGTTCCCACGCTCCTGACCTTGAAGAGATAACAGAGACAGCCGCCCTGGGATCTCAACAAGTGACATCACCGCGGTGACCGTGCAGTCTAAAGGGTCTGGTCTCAATACTGGGAATAGTCCGAGGGTCCGGTTCCACGAACTCGGGGCGTGTTGCGGGCCACAGTTTACCTAAACTTGATTGCGTGAATATAAAACTACTAGAACATGTCGGGTGGGACTTTTTGGTATTGGAAGGCCGCACACGTCATGAACAGTAAATTTTGCCAAAATTATAAAATATTCTTTACCTAAATATAAATTAATGTATTTTATTTGGGTGTCCATAAATGAGCGAATGGATTTTTAGTTTACTTTATTTTCCTTTTTATTCAACGAAAACCAATTTACATTTTTTATATATACTATATATATTCATAGAGGAAGGCTTTTTAAAAAAATATACAAATTATAAAATATTTGATAGAAACCATTTTTTTAGCACCGCGTCTTACTAACCGTTTGGGTTATACGCTTTATGGACGTTTCAATAACGCTAATAAGAAAGGAACGAGGGAGGTACATTTTATAGGAACTGTAATGGCATTTGAATGAAGGAAATTTTAGGAACCGTCTGGTAAAAAATAAAACTATTTTACATACGATTGGAATTTGAACCCTTAAAACCACTACCACTCTCAAACTAGACCGTAAGAGCCTGACTTTGAACCCACGTGCCCACCGATGTAGGTCAATAATAGCTATTCGATGTTATGTATTTAAAATCAACCGGATGCTGCTCAGATGCCATGAGAGCATGCGAGCCCTCGCCCTGGAGTCTTACAGCGCTTGGTCCGGGCGTAGGGCCGTAGACACGCCAACATTACAGCGGGGGGGTTGGGGGGTGAGGGGGCCCACTTCTCCACAACTGCCACAGGCAAAGAAAATTATCAAGTATTAAGGTGGGATGGAAGAGTATGCGAAACAAAAAAATCCGTTCTTTTTTTGCAGTTTTTATTGTAAAACATTTTGTTGGTCAAAATAAATAAAATATTGCTCCAGTATAAACATAGAGTTTAATTTTCTTCACACGGTGATATCAACAGTTGTTGAATATCTTATCAAGGGTGTACTGTAATTTAATGACAACTTTTATCTTCATGCTGCTATGCTCATGAAAGATATTCAGCAACTGTTGACATCAGTATGTGAAGAAAATTAAACTTTTATGTTTGTACTGGAGCAATATTTTATTTATTTTAGCGAAAAAAATATGTTTTGGCATAAAAACTGTAAAAACAGTGTTTTTTTTCTCGCGTCCCCTTCTGTCCTACCTTAAACGAATCCAGAAGCTATCTGGAGGTTATTTTTATGTTAATTAATGGCAAGGATTACATACTTTAAATTATATCAATTTGTTTAACAGTTATAAAGTTACATGGCGCCTTCTTACTCCAAGTTTGAAAATGTACATCGAGCACTTCTTAAATGATGGCATAAGTGGCGGAGGAAAGCTGCACCATTAAAATAGTTCTTGCCCCTGGATTTATTTAACTTCCCTCTTATATTTTTGAATATAATACAATCAAAAATAAACTTTAAATAGCCTTAACTGTATCGAATTAGAAAATATATCATAAGAGGAATTTTATTAATATTTTATATGGGTATCAACATTT
>CABFWB010002653.1:41415-59653 GCA_902151455.1 Timema bartmani | reverse complement strand
TCCAGTCCACCTCATTACACCCTATCCCTATCTTGAGCTAGTTCTATCCAGTCCACCTCATTACACCCTAACCCTATCTTGAGCTAGTTCTATCCAGTCACCCTCATTACACTCTATCTCTTTCAGGTCTATTCTAATGCTATCATCCCATTGCGTCTGGGTCTTTCCATCCCTATCTTTAGTATGTTGGGTACTAAGATGCCATTATAGTGGAGGGAGGTAGCGCCCAGACCCAAGAACAGAGGAAAGAGCCTTTCAAATCCTGTGTGTCTCTGTATTGAACACGCACGACACGTCTATTTTATTTAACTCCCCAAACAGCGGGGAATGTATGTTAGGGTGACGCGATGTACGAATAAAAGTCTCGTGTAATCTGGTCTCCGGGGTTGACAGGGCTAAGGAATCTGTGTCCCTGTTCACTGAAAAACAAGAGACGAGCAGAAACGCAATCACGTAAAGAGTTTCTAAGCCAATCGCAAGATTTCAGAATCGTCTGTGATGACCACTCGGCGTGACTTGAAATAACTTTAGATACCCATTTTCTGCGAGACAACATCAGCTTGGAATTACCAATCAGATGTCCAAACAAAACAAATCAATCACTGCGCATGCGCCTAAAACAACCGACTCAATCAGTGCGCATGCGTATAAACCAACTGGCTCAACCAGTGCGCATGCGTATAAACCAACTGGATCAACCAGCGCGCATGCGTATAAACCAACTGACTCAACCAGTGCGCATGCGTATAAACCAACTGGCTCAACCAGTGCGCATGCGTATAAACCAACTGACTCAACCAGTGCGCATGCGTATAAACCAACTGGCTCAACCAGTGCGCATGCGTATAAACCAGCTGACTCAACCAGTGCGCATGCGTATAAACCAGCTGACTCAACCAGTGCGCATGTGTATAAACCAACTGACTCAACCAGTGCGCATGCGTATAAACCAGCTGACTCAACCAGTGAACATGCGTATAAGCGTATAAACCAGCTGACTCAACCAGTGCGCATGCGTATAAACCAACTGACTCAACCAGTGCGCATGTGTCTACAAAGCAAGATACTAGCAGACAACTGAGCTTACTGTTGTGAAATTATTTGAAATAACTCACTAAATTAAAAGGACGTGTTTAGTTTATGTTCTGTGTTGATTTGTTTCGCTATACAACACAATAATTATAAAACATACATCGTGATATTATAATTATATAGATGTTTATCAACTAGAAAATTAAATATGTTGGCCATTGCCTGTTTCTAGGTTGTATTGCTATGAATCATGGGTAAATACAAGTTTCTGCTATCGCGTGAATTTCTGCTCTACTCGAGCAGATTCTGGTCTTTATTTCCGTGTAACTTGTGAATCAAGTTTTGTTTAGTCTCATCCGCCTCACGAACAAAATCAACTCTCAGAGATGTAACTGTCATTTTTTTATTTTTTGCCCATTTCCGGCTTATATTGATTTTAAAAAAAGATTATAAAAATGTGTTTTTGATGTTACTAAATGATTAAAATTCTCTAAATTCAAATCTTGTTTATTCTAGTTTTCTGGTTTGTTTGGGTTTTTTTATTACACAATTATAGTACCGTAGCGATATTACGTGTACATTTCGTTTAACTTGACGGACTACATAATTGCCATATCGTATAAGCTACACCAAAATGTAAAACCCTCCGGATAAACGAATTGTAGATATGGTTTTACTTTCTCATATTGTTATTATTGTGAACATAATTTACCTCGTATTATACTACTATAAAGCCACATTGGCTGACTCACTCACTGACATTAATGTTTACCCACTTCCAGATGAGCTAAAAACTTGAAATTTGGCAAACTTATAGCTTATAGCCTGTAACCGACGGGAAAATTCCAAAAAGTTAAAAAAAAAAATTTTTAGCCCCCGAAAAAAATTCAAAATGGCGGAGCAACTTTAAAGTTGGTGTGGACCTTTCTTTGGAGGTCTCTTGTGGCTAAATGGTAAGACCTATCAAAAAACTGATTGCACCAGCAGCCACGGATTTGGCGAGATCCACAAGTTTGGTCCTATTACTTTTTGATGTATCTACATCGGTTATACCTTAGATAGAGCTAGATTTTTTCTATTTTAGGTAGACTTTGCACATTTTCCACACATTTTTTAATTTAAAAACAAAGCTGGAATTACATTAGTTTACATCCACTGTCAAAGAAAACTTACTGGGGGTTTGAGGGCGGAGCCCCCAACAAGCAAAGCGAGTTTAATATATATCATGACGTTTTATGTTCTCCCAAACTAAAAAAAAAGTTTAATTGTATTAATAATTCTTTCCCAATGTCAGTCCACCTTATAAGTTTGATGAATTTTGTTCAAGATGTTATTGGGTCATACATGGTTTTAACAGTATTTGGGTTCTAGACATAAAATTAAGATTGTTTTACTTGATTTATTTGAAAAAACAAATAGAAACTTTTCTGAAATGATGTGGGGTACTTTGTGTGATAAATAACACTAATAAACTTATTACTTGAGGAAAATATCATCCAAAGTTATATTACTTATAGCTGGTTTTGAAAATAATATCTTTTTAAACCTTAATAGATCACACGAGAAAATATAAACTGATTTATAAAGGAACACATTTTCTTGACAGTTACAAAAGCTACCAAAACAATCCTCACATGATAATACGTCAAGTCATATTATCTTCATTTACTATTTTTGATAAATATATTAGGAATAAATATAAACTAACAATAATAATAATAATAATAATAATAATAATAAAGTAAAATGTTATCTATTTTGGTCATAAAAATATTTCTACAATACTTTCTAAAAGGCTATGAAATTCGGACTGTTTTGATTTTCCCTTGGGTTCAGTTAGTTTGTCCTGTGATTATTTAAAAATTCAATGTTAATAAATTAGTATACACACGAATATACAATATTGTTTTTAAAATATTTTTTATGACTAGTTCCCCTAAAAGAATCACGTGTAATAGAACTATTTCTGATAAACCTGGAATAAGCCAGTAATATCCAATTCGTGGTTACAAAAAACATTAAGAGGATTATGTACAATAGCTTTTATAGGATTTTGAGAAGTGAATGGTTATATACAGTTATATTACATTCCGAACAAAGCCACAGCGAGTCACAAACACACAATTTAATTTATTTGACATTTTCCTCGCTATTTATCAATGAACGAGTAAAAATGTCTTTAGATGAGTTGGTTGAACTTGACGGCATGCAAGAATCCCCTAAAATACACCCTTCCTTCTTTCCGATAAAAATAAACCAGCCTGATATAGCAACAATGGAGTGATAATTTAATCCAATTGGCTCAACGAAAACCGTAAGGGTATATATTGGAAAATAATTGGTTCGATACAATTGTACGTAAAGTTGGATCCTTTTAGTAATAAACGTTTAGAAAATACGAATATATATTTGTTGGCATTTATTATTGACAGCATTTTACTAAATTATTATTTTTATTTTATATGTTTTGATAATCTCTGTGAAAAGTGACAGCTATAGATTACATGGGTTGACATATGAACACGTGAAAGTGGATTAAGTAGCTTATCTATTTGGTATATAAAATTATTCATATTAAAGTAGATCTAGTAACTGTTCTAATTGTGAGATAAGGTTCTTCCTATGAAAGTAGATCTAATAACTTTCCTAGCTGTTAGATAAGGTTCTTCCTATGAACGTAGATCTAGTAACTGTTCTAGCTGTCAGATAAGGTTCTTCTTATGAAAGTAGATCTAGTAACTTTTCTAGTTGTCAGATAAGTTTTTCCCTGTGAAAATTGAACTCTATAACTGAACCTCCAACTCCTAAGACATTAATTACATTATCAAAGATAAAATAATTCCCAATCTGACACTAAACTCTTTAAGGCAGCACATAAAACAGAACCTAGGTCTGTTACTGCTATATTTGACATGTCCAAAACATTCAGGCACAGTGAATAAACCGTGAATGATTGAATACAGGGTGTTCGAATCAAAAACTACACAACCCTTTTTTTGAACATTATTGGATTAGATATAACCTACAGCGGTGGACATGGTGAAAAAGGTGTCAGTTTCACCTTGTTTTATAATAGTAATAATAATTTACGCGTATATCTCGAAGGGGTAGTAAGAGATGGTGCTCAAATTTATAATAATATGTTATATCAGTAAGATCTCCTGAAAATAATTTTACACCAATAGTTTTTTTTTTTCAAATGACAATATTTTCTCCAGGCATACGAGGCATTTTATTTATTTTTTCCATATTTGATATTTTTGTAAAAAATAAATATATCCTAAAATCTAATTTAAAAAACGTAAACATATCAAAATGTAAATTAAGGACACATTCATAAAATACCAGACACATAATGTAGAGTTTTAAAAATTTTTAGAAAGAATTAAAGAATCTTTGTTTCCTACGGTTAAATTGAATAAAGTGTAAACATCTGAAAAACCCTGAATCTTTGTTGGACAAACACAATCTACTAACCGTCGAGGGGGTTGACCTTGATAAGAAATATAAAAATAGAAAGACGGATAGAGAGACAAGAGGAGAAAGAATAATAGAGAAGGAACCAGGAAAAGAACAACAGAAAGATCAAGAGAGAACAACAAGGAAGGATAAAAATCGGAAAGATAACAAGAGAAAGTACAAAAAGGAGAGATAAGAATAAAGAAAGAGAAAGATAGAAAGATAAAAGAAGGGAGAAAGATAATAATAGAGCGAGAACATGAGAAAGAAAAATAAAGTGAGACAATAGGATGGAGAGAGTCAAAAAGAAAGCGAGAGCAAAATTATTATTATTACTACTAGCACCGAGTCTTACTACCCGTTCAGGTTGTACGCACTTACGCTAATGTGTAATGGTTAGGGTGATTGTGAGATGAAATGGAGGACCTACAGTTTAACGTGGGATCCGAACCACGGTGGATGCCTGGCATTCCACACTTTCTACAAGTCGTGATTAATACACGTATTGTCAGAGGTGAAGGAGGGGTTTGGCAATCAGATAAATCTGTGCCGGGACCGAGGATTGAATCCCGGACCCCCAACACAGAAGTCCGACAACTTACGCGAGAGTAAAAGAAAGAACCAAAGAACGAGATAGATTAAGAGTAAGAGAGAGAGAGAGAGACTAGGATACATTCCTTCTCACCCGGAATCACTTCACATGGCATTGTTTTCATTACCTGCGACCTGTTTCGTAACAAACACGCGGGAAGTTCTATTTATACACGAGCCGCAGTGGTTATCGTAGCCTTCCATTAGTACGAAATGACGAGGGAGGGGAACCACACAATAAAACAAATTACTACCTCCCAAACCGGGTTATTTACAACAGAAACTGAATACCTTTAATATAGTATGCTTTTTTTTCACATCCAAGAAATATCTATACCCAGAACGTCTTAAGAGAAGAGTTTAAAAAAAACTAAAAACTACTACCAGCTTCTGTCATTTAATGTAAAGTCCATTTAGCGTAGGAATTGTTTTCTGAAAGGCCTTTTTCCCTACCAGAAAGCTATTATATAGTAGGATTTTGGTAGAAAAAAAGACCTTTCAGAGAGTAATTCCTAACGTGAATGCAGGGGGGCCTATTTATACACTCAACACTTCTAAGCCTGTAGGGGTAGGCAACCTTTTAGGGCACCGATCTTTTTTTGTTTTTAACTTATCAAAAGTCCCGTGCTCAACCATCGTCTGTCTGCTCTACTTAAGCTTTTTTTTTATGTGATCTTGGGGGAAGGTTTCAGCCTCCAGATCCCGATGTTCATGAGTTGAAACCCAGCCGGGGGTCGACGTATTTTTCTTGAACGATAAAATGCCTTAGCACAATTTCCTACGGAAGGCATGTAAAAAGAACCCTGGAAGGTAATCTGTGAGGATTGGTTGGTCCTTTCGCTCTCGCTCATAGAAATTAACGTGTTCTGATTTAATCGGTTCAGAAAGTGCACGTTAAATACCTCAAATAAATAAATATTCGTTAAATTTTTATATTTTCTGAAATACTCAAGACCCCCTCCCCTTTATATTAAAATACATAAATAATTAAAATATATATTTTCATATTGTACTTATTTTATTTTCTTATAACATTCTAACTGATGAAGGTTATTTTGGGTCACACTAAAAATATTATTTGAAAGTATTTGAGATCCAAAAGATCGACTTTTAATGACGAGATATCTTTCTTACGTGATCGACTGGTTGCCGACCTCTTGTCTAAGTCAGTGGCGCTCAACCTGGGGTCTGCCAACCCTGGGGGGTACATGAAGACATTTTAGGAGGGTACGTAAAATTCAAAATATTATATTTATATGCACACAGTATGTACTCCAAAAACTACAGGGCGTGATCCCACAAGCGAGCTAGCCTGACCGAGCGGCCGCCACCGTTAGCGAGGATAGTGCCAACATATGTAGATTGAGGGTGTCATGTGGGCGGCACAACAATCCCTCCTGCAATTAATCTCGGTTTTGTAGAGTAGAGCCACTACTTCTTTATTCAAGTAGCTCCTAATTTGTCCTCACCGAGGCTGAGTTGACCTCGTTACAGACAACACTGCTTCACAGGACAGTCTGTAGGCGCCGGGGATCAAACCTGGGACTTCTGGATCCGCAACCAGGAACTCCGACCACTAAATAAACCACAGAGGTGGTCTACAGTGTAAGTACATTCCTCATTATTATGAATGTAATATATTTTATACTAGCAGAAGGAGCAGATTTGCTTCAAAACAGACAGAAAAAAATAATTGATTTATTTCTTCCGACTCATTTTTTAGTATATTTAAAGATTCTAATAAAAATTTAAAAAATTCTGGCTATGAGTTAAACATGTTGGTAGAAAGGAGCTATTAATTTTAAAATTTCGGACCTCTGTGTGTGGTGGATATAGCGCAATGCTCGTGACAAACAAGATGTAGATTAAAGAATATGTATGACTTGCATTATACACAAACATCTTTGGGAGGGGGAGGGAGGGTCACTGCCGCGATAAAATCGACCGTCGATGACAGGGAGATTGAGGTTCGGATCTCAGTCGGATGTACTGAGGGTGGTTTTTGCCTAAATTGGTTTCCACTCTTCCTTCCAACAAATGCAGACACAATCCTTAAAACTATTATAATAATTTTGGTCTCGGCACTGATTTATCTGATTGCCCAAACCCTTCCTTCACCTCTGACAAGATGTGTATTAATCACAACTTGTGAATGTGTGGAATGCCAGGTCTCCACCGTGGTTCGGATCCCACGTTAAACTGTAGGTCCTCCATTTCATCTCACAATCACCCTACCACTACACATTAGCGTAAGTGCGTACACCCCGAACGGGTAGTAAGACGCGGTGCTAATAGAAATAATAATAATATTATAGTAATTAGTATATAAGATTATAGCCTGAACGGGTAGTATGGCGCGGTGCTAAAAAGAAAAAAGTTGTTTCTGAGGCGATCAGACTATACCTTATTTTATACAGACTGGCACTTGTTTTAAAGATTTGTTTACTTGTTTAAAGTTTACCTGATGTATAAAAAAAAATAGATGAGAGAGTTTTTTTGTTGGTTTGTCACGACTAACTTGTAAGATAGTCCAAGTGGAAGTTCACCACCAATGTAGGAGTAAGATTCGAACCCTGTGTGAAACCCTCAGGTAATAAGCTATTTAAGTGTTATGAATGGTTTGAATCCCGGTTGAACGCGTTTAAGAAGTGACCAGTTTGATACCATTGTTTCAAACCATATGTATAAAGTCTAAATGAATACATCAATAATATAAACATTAAACTATTGGTCGACTGGTATAGTGGTCAGAGTCTTTGGCTGTTGACTTAAGAGGTCTCAAATTCGATTCCCGGCTGGTAGTGTAGAATGGTTTTTTTTTTCTAAAGGGGAATAATTCGCACGGTCACCAGGGTTTGGTTAATTAGACTTAAGTTGGGTTAAGATTTTCATTGTCTTTACTCCTTATTCACGATCACCCTCATACTCTCTATCCCCCTCATATTCTATCCCCCTCATACTCTCTATCCTCCTCATCTCATCTCATTGGGACACGGAAAGGATGTACGATTAGTACATTCGGGCTTCCCCTGGGCAACAAGTACATTAGTACGGGCTAATCTTTACACAAAGTGAGCTACAGATTGATGTTACCTAGACATTCCGTTATTATTACCACTGGCTATAATCTTCTATTTATTTAAATTATGGAGTGCCCCAAGGCAACATCAAAATTACAATTTATAAAATCTCTTGTTTCCCTTGGATTTAACCATGACCAAGAATTCTAAGTGGTCCGTCTCATCTCCCACTAGCTCCGTGGAGAAGATAGCGCGTTTTGAAACTAGTTTTAAGATATCAAATCTTGAACACGAATGAATATAGGAGTAATAAAATCAAGGGATAGCGATTTGACAATCCTACAACTTAGCTCAGTCAGTATCGTGTCTGCCTACTGAACTAAGGGTCCCGGGTTCGATTCCCAGGCATGGCCAAAAAAAAATGTCATTGGTGAAATATGTGTTTACCCTTTTACATTAATGAATTAACGGCTGGAGGCTGGATGTTGTGTCTGCCTTAGTCTTAAGTTAGATTGTAAGGCAAATGAAGCTACGACAGGCCTAGCAAGCCGGTAGTGAAGAACATATGGCAAGAGGCTGGAAACAGTAATGGAGGCAAAGTACGTAAGCGATTTGACACAAAATTGAACCAAATCTTAGAACCGAACTATCACTGGTGTTGTATAATTAAAATCAAACGTTCTTAGCCCGTCTCCGTTGCTAAGGGGTTTAGGGATTGACCACAAGTTTTGGTGTCCCTTGTTCGAATAAGTTACGGTGTCTACAAAGTTTCTACTACGTCTGAATTGGTTTCTACTGTTTTATAATTATTGATTATTAAAACATTATAGCTGACCGTATAATAATATGTCGGAATCAAGATAAATTTAGCGTTCCTATAGCGTAACGTTACAGAGCTGCTTGTGTTTTAAAATGGAAGCCCTCGCGATGCATTTAACTTAAAATTAAATGATTTGTCCAGAGCATAACTTTCATGTTAAGTTACGTAAGTGAAGTATATCAAGTTTTCTAGCCAGCCAATCATGCTGCGATCTATGAACACGGCTATTTAGTACTTAATTTTGTTTTTTATAGCGTGCAGACGACTTCCTCGCTATAGTTTGTCCACGTCTCGCGATTTAAAACGTAGCGGCCCTTTCTTACAGCATATTTTTTTTAGCTACATTGAAGCTTCTAGTGCCAGTACTTGTAGCATAATCAGCCCTAAATACTTGAGTTTAATTTCAATAAACAATCTGTTTTCAAATATTCCGAATTCACTGTCTAAGGTTTTGCTCGAAATTTATTACTATGTTACATGATACCTAATCACCCACTGTATTTCTCTAGGTTACGTGAATACTTATCACACACTGTGTTTCTTTACGTTACGTAAATCCCGACCACACACTGTGTTTCTTTACGTTACGTGAATCCTTATCACACACTGTGTTTCTTTACGTTACGTCAATCCCGACCACACACTGTGTTTCTTTACGTTACGTGAATCCTGACCACACACTATGTTTCTTTATGTTACGTCAATCCTGATCACACACTGTGTTTCTTTACGTTAAGTCAATCCTGACCACACACTGTGTTTCTTTATGTTACGTGAATCCTGATCACACACTGTGTTTCTTTACGTTACATGAATCCTGACCACACATTGTGTTTCTTTATGTTACGTGAATCCTGATCACACGCTGTGTTTCTTTACTTTACGTGAATCCTGACAACACACTGTGTTTCTTTACGTTACGTGAATCCTGATCACACACTGTGTTTCTTTACGTTACGTGAACATTATTTAAAAGGTAAAAGTGAACATTAAGTATATCGTGATCCTGGCATTAGTCGTACTATCCTAAGTTAAGTTAGCTGGTGATTCGTGTTCTGATATAATATTTTTGTTTAGAAATGCACGTCAAATGTTCCACCAGTCGCCCCCGGTGGTTTGGGGTGTAGTGGTCTCCTAAGGACCATATGTTCGTGGGTTCAAACCCAGCCGGGGTTGACAGATTTTTCTTGAGCGATAAAAATCCATAGCACAACTTCCTTCGGAGGGGAAGTAAAGCCGTCTGTCCCATGTTGATTGGGGAATTTAAAAGAACCCTATAAGGTACGTGAAATTACCTTTCCCAGCAAAATTGGTAGGCATTTTCACTCTCGCTCATATAAATTCTGGTGTGATGATATAATCAGTCGTTTCAGAAAGTTCACGTTAAATAGCTCAAATAAATAAATAAATAAATAAAAATTAACTGCTCCATCAAAAAAATTCACCCTAACACATCTTAATTTTTAACTCTTTCATATAAAAAAAGAATAAATAAAGTGTAAAAATTTAAAGCTGTCACTTTGTACAACCCAGTTTTTATACCGTTCGGGTTTTACGCATATGTATTAATTTTTATAATGGGTAAGGGGGCGACCAGACTGAGCGAGCGACTAAAATATAAAATAGAACACATTGGTTCTAATGAGAGGTGGCCAGACTGGAGCGAGCGCTCGAGCCGGTACAGTCTAGTTTACAGGTGCTAGGCAATATCATTGTATGTTGGTTCATTGAGTGCTAGGAAAACTTCTCGTTTAGACATTTTTATTACTATCGATAGGTTTAGCACACTTGCTACTAACGGCCTAATTTAATTGGTAAGATTATAAACCATACCTATAAGAATCACCATTAGCGTGGAGAGAGGATGAGAAAACCACACCAATAAATCACTTGTTAAAACCCCCCTCAGTTCACTCAGCCAAGATTCGGAGACTCCTCGTCAACAACTAAGGAGAGCTATCTGCTAATCACGCATTCACTCGCCAGTCTGGCCACCCAGTCACTTGCGTGCTAACTCGCACGTTTATCAGTCTGGCCGAACCCTAAGGGATAAAGAAGGTAAATTTTAGAGGCAATTCCCCTACATTTGCGTGGTGGAAAAGTGGGGAAAACATTTAGGGTATACCACACTCAATACACCAAATCGTGATTAAAATCTCTAACTAGGTGAGCCTGACACTTAGGTCCTCGTGCCCACTGATGCATCTTAACATCGTTGTCTACTTGAATATTTCGTAGCTCATCGGCAAAGTGGGTTGCAGCTTATTTTGACACTTATATCTAAGCACTATCACACTTAGACACCAATGTATGAAATGAAAAATAGCTAAGGAAATAAGCAATTCACCCCGCGAGGCCTCTTTTTTTTTTTTGTATGTATACTGATAACATTTCTCCTCTTCCTCTGGCGAGTTTACACACTCACTACACTATATGCTTCTTGAAAACATTGACTTGTTTTTTAATTTACATTTTTATTGTTTCCTATTCTAGAGAGACAAATGCTACCACGGACTTTTTTTAATCTACATCCTGGAAGTAAGAATCCTGCAGGATTTTTTCGAGACTAAGCCAAATAGCCCAAATGGTAAGGAATTTATATTTTAAAAAAATTTACAAAAAAAAAATACTTCAAAATAAACGTGACGATGCATGACTATTCTTATAATTATTGAAGTTTGTAAAATCTTTAAGAATCGTAGAGTAAAAAGGTAATTCATTAAAATGTTAACACTGTATATTGACCTGCCATGACGTCACAGGTAGGGCCCCTAGCTATAACGTAAAAATAGGAACTACATGTGTGTGTTTCTGGGGAAGGATGTACATATTTATTTATAAAGAGAAAGACAGTCAACGTCTTGAACTGTCTAACCTAAGCGACCAGGACTAGGCGACCTTGGTCCATTCAGTACGAAAACAAAAAGGGTCGAACGAAAATAACCCACATGTTCGCACGGTACCTTAGCGTGTCGTCACGGTTCGAGGTCACTAATCATGGTACCGGGTTCGAAGAACCCCCCTTCCTTCCTCTACCTCTTTTTACCTTGTGAATTTCTCAGAGACTCTGAATGAGATGATTTCGTCGAAAACAGCGAGATTTTCTCTGGAATTCCTCCCGTACTTCTTGGAGCAGTCCTTATACTTCCACGAATGTTCAACAGAAATAGATGGGTTATTTTAATTCATTTTTTTTATGTATTTAACGTGCACTTTCTGAACCGACTGTATATATAAGCACACGAGAATTTCTATGAGCGAGAGTGAAAGGGCCTACCAATTCTCCGGGAAGGTTATTTTCTCATACATTACAGGGTTATTTTACATGTCCACAAATGGCATGGGACAGGCGGATTTACTTGCCTTCCAAAGGAAGTTGTGCTACGGATGTTTATCGTTCAAGTAAAATCCATCGACCCCGGCTGGATTCAAACCCATAAACATCGAGTCGTGAGGAGAGTGCTTTTCCCCAAGACCACCTAGATCGACTTTTTTTTTTAAGTTTACCACATTGTAATAATTTTTATAAGCACCGCGTCTTACTACCCATTCAGGCTATAAGCATATTTATTAATTACCCTAATATGTTAGGGATCGCTATGGTTGAGTTGAAATTATGTGTACCTGCATTTGCGTGGAGAGATAGAGGAAAAAAACATTTAAGAAAATTCACCCTCAGTATACAGGACGGGGATTAGAACCCCTATCTCCCCATCTTCGGCAGTCTAGTCTACTGAAGGAGTGACGTCTTAGACCGCACAACCACCGAAGCTGGTGAAAGATTGTAAATTAACATTATCGTTTTGGATTCGATGGTCGAATGGTTTTAAGGTATCTCTCTCTCGATGGATTGGGACTCCCAATTACGGGTAGATCGGGGTTTGGATCCCGGTGTGGCGTGTTTACGGTGGTATTCTACTAGATTGTTTACCCCTTTCTATCCACACACACTCAGGTATACCTTTTCAGACCTTTTTAAAATCTCGGTTGGGTCTACCAAGGGTGGTTTTTTTCCTTATATGTTTTTCACTCTCCCTCCAAGGAAATGCTGGTATACATATACTATAAAGCCACATGGCTGACTGACTCACTCACTGACATTAATGTTTGCCTACTTCCAGCTGAGATAGAAACTTGAAATTTGGCAAACTTATAGCTTATAGTCTGTAACCGAAGTTAAAATTCTAAAAAGTTAAAAAAAAAATTTTTAACCCAAAAAAAAATTCAAAACAGCGGAGCAACTTTAAAGTCGGTGCGGACCTTTCTTTGGAGGTATCTTGTGGCTAAATGGTAAGACCTATCAAAAAACGGATTGCACCATCAGCCACGGATTTGGCGAGATCCACAAGTTTGCTCCTATTACTTTTTGTCGTATCTCCATCGCTTATACCTTAGATAGAGATAGATTTTTTGATTCAAGGTAAATTTTGCACATTTTCCAAATATCTTTTAATTTTATGACACACTTATGGGACAGATAAAATCATAAAATTTGGCAGGCATATTTGCACATCAAATTGCCATAAGCCTGCAAAATTTGATGATTCTAGCTTCCTTATAAGTATAGATAAACTAAAATAATATGTGAAAAATACAATACAATACCGGTAACTTTAAGTTTCTACGATCAAAACAACGCTGGAATTATATTAGTTTACATCCACTTACAAAAAAAACTCACCGGGGGTTTCGGGGCGGAGCCCCCAACGTGCAAAGCGATTATTACCTCTAAAATCCCCCTGTTCTCATCCTTACCCCCTTATAGTAGCTATCATATCCTAGTATTGTATAACCTGAACAGTTAGTTAGACGTGGAATAATAAAATACGGACTGTGCAATAAAATGTTTTTTTCCCATTACTTATCAATCCTACCACTTTAAAACTAATAAGGGTGGGCTACATGAGCTCAATACATTATTGTGTATGTGTTCTGTTGAATATTTTATCAGGGGGAGCGAACAGTGCTTGATAAAGTCCTGTCAACAAGCCACTAGCCAAGACATATCTCTGAAGTTAAATTCCCTTTTGTTTTTACCAAAACAAATGACATAATGTATTCTATTTACGTCACTGACACAACCAAAGGGAAAGTTTTAAAGCAAGAAAAAGTGATAGTAAATTTAATAATCATTAGTATTTGTTTTTGCTACAAATCCACTTATTCATTTTTCAATTCCCTCTATTTACGATGGGTAATACATAGGCTTGTACCGCACAGTAGCGATTTGGTTGGTTCCGTCATCGTAATTGAGGCGGTTTTGTGGTAGAGCTAGTTCAAACACTAAGAGAGAGAAAGATTTGTGCTAGTTCGACTAGCCCCAAGGATAACACCTAATATAGGTAGGTAATACAGCATTAACCAGACGCCTTAAGAGCCTGTCTCACCCCACAGATAACACCTAGCTTAGGTAAGTAATACACCTCGAACCAGATATTTCTTTCTGTATTCTACTTTAGAAAACAATCGAATTGAGACTAATTTAAACAGTTTGTCAAACTTAAAAAAAAAACTAAAAAATTCGGAAAATAATTGTTTTATTACCTGTAGATAATAAATGCATATATTATGATAACCAAGTAGGGATGAAGAAGGAATTGTTTTAGAGGTTATATATCCTCTTTTGCGTGGAGTAAAAGTAAAAGTAAAAGGCACCCTCAAGAGACCCGACCGGTCTTCGAAACCCTTTCTCCTCGTCACCAGTCTACCAGTCTAACACAATTATTTTTAAATGTATGTATTGGTCAAAGGGGAACAGAGGGTGGGCAGGAGGAAGGAGAACATATAACCTGTACAGTTTTAACAAGCTTTGTTTACCCTGCCATCCCTTCACGACATGACACTGAATAATTTCCTCCCACTACTGGATCACACTTTACAATGCAAGTTTCTGTTTCAAAAACGTCACCATCGATTTTAATTGGATTTTAATCTCGTAAACCGTGAATAAGTTATTAATCATTAAAACCAGAGAGTACAATCAGTTCTGATACAGCATACAAATCTTTAAAAAAAATGTGGGGGAGTATCCAGCTAATAAACAAGCGAGTTATGGATACAGTGGTCAACCTTATTAATTATTTATTAATTAGATCAATCTCATTATCACGCTCATTCCCTCAGCTATCAACTTTATCAGATACGCCCAAACGTCCTACAATAGTTATTATTAGGTTGGGTTCTGCATCTACTCACAAACAATAAGAAAAGTATGTATTCTAATTTATGTAATCTCTTCTAATTAAACATATTTGCAATAAATTTGGAGAATTTAAAATTTGATCAATGATCCATACCGTTTACATAGTTAAAAGTGCATGTATAATATGATAAAAGGTTATATAAATGTATATTTATTTTATAAAAATGTTTTTATTTGCGTTAAAACTTAAAAAATAAAAATTGTTGGACCTGGTGATTTGAAAATTAATAAAGGCCTTGGAAGATATTTAAGATAACATAGACCTGTTGTTTCATAAAATAAACAGTTTGGTAAAAAAAGTAAAAATCAAATAGTTTTAAACCGGTACAGCATGGATACATTTTATTCTAATCAAACTTTTAATTTTAGTTTGTGCTAAATATATATTTTTCATAAATTCCACAATTTTTACCAACTAAAATTTTATTTTAATCTTTTGAGATCTAACATCTACCGTTATTATTAAATTATTTTAAAAATTGTGGATATAAGGGTTGATACGTATCTGGGAAAATCAAACGAACAGCTCTTTTATCACCACCTATTTATGTTTAGTTAAATGAAGTAAAATGTAACTATCTTTTTTAATTTGGTTTAGGTAATTTGTTTAAATAATTAATGTTTAAGTTGTACACTTTGTGTTTTACAATGCTTTTTTTCGTTAATATTCTTAATAGCATAGTTGAGAACAACTTTTTCCAGTGAATGGATAAATAAATGGATATATTAATACATTTTTGTAACCTGGCATCTTTAATTCATCTAGTTTTTTAGAACAAAAAGCCATTAGGGAAAAATAAAACACACTTTTTTTTTATAGAGTTGATCAAACGAACAATTTTAATACTTATTACTCCTCAAGCCAAAGCTCTTTGATATCAATAAGTTTCATATTCCACATGAAATGTTTGTTTTATCACGAGAATTGGGGACAAAACAAGAATAAAATTCAAAAGAGAAATACTTAGTTTGGAGAAAAGATGAAAGGAACATCACTAATTAATAAATAAAAACAATAAAATGAACATAAATTACCGTAACTGTTTTTTTTTTAATTACAAATTGATTGTCTGTGTTATGCTCGAGTCTTTACGTCACGCTACGTGAATGCTAATCACACAGTATAATTATTTACGTTAAGTGAACCTAACACTACGTAAACGTTAAGTTTAACGTGATCCCGGCGTAAAGTACTCTGAAACTTTGAAAATCCAGCATATGACTTATAATTACCCACCTCGGTGGCGTAGTTGGCTAACGCGCTAGTCGTGTTGAGCTCGACCGCCGAGGACGGGAAGATCGAGGATCGAATCTTGGTCAGGTGAACTGGGGGTGGTTTTTCCTAAATGGTTTTCCACTATCCCTCCACGCAAATTCGGGTTCACTTTCCTCTAAATTCAACCTTCCCAATTCCTAATCCATTAGCGTAATTAGTACTTAAGCGTATAAACCGAACGGGTAGTAAGGCGCGGTGCTAAATATATATACTTATAATCCGGGGAACCATTACAATCCAGCTCCATGTGCCCTAAAAAGCAACAAAATAGAATTATCCGAAAGATCAAACACTTTTATTTATGTTCATTTTAAATAAAATTTAATATATAAATATATATTTAATGGTCAAGTCTTTCAGAGAAATGTTGACATATTAAAGAGTCGACTTTGGTACCTGCCTCACTGACGTTTGTTGGTATATCACTTCCTGTTTGTTCAGTTAGAGGTCCAAGATCCGATTTATTTCTTGACGTTTCCGCTCTTTGAAGTGGTCGAGCATCAAGGCAGGTTGGTTTAAGAAATTTTTCGAGCTAGGGTAGAAGATTTTCGTAGACTAATGGTGTGGTTTTTTTTTTTATATATATATTCACTATGATATTTTAAAGGGTTAGAAATAAATATCGGATAAATAAATGTTTTATTTTTAAACTCTTTCATTTAAATAACCTGGAGTACCTCGGATCTACTTATATTAATGGGTACTAAAATATTATAGCATGAGCATTTCGAAGGAGTTGAAAGAAGGTTGAATGCTTGAGCCATAGAAAGAGCTTTTTGGAAAATAAAAATAAACTTAATTCTGTGGTCAAAATTAATTAATATTTTAATATATAGTTATAGTTACTTTATATAAATTGATAATATCTACCAAAATTTACAGCTACAGATTAAGTGATTTGACGTATGAATATGTGAAAGACCTGCTTTGGTGGCCGCATGGTCTAAAGCGCTACCCTCGCAGTAGACTTTACTGCCGATGAAGAAAAGAGATCAAGGTTCGAATCTCGGTCGGGTGTATTGAGGGTGGTTTTTCCAAAATAGTTTTCCATTCTCTCCCTACGCAAATACGGGTACACTTACTATAAATATGACCTTCCTCATACTTTAAGCCACTAGTGTAATTAGTTCATAAGCGTATAACCAGAACGGGTAGTAAGACGCGGTGCTAAGAAACGTGAAAGTAGATCTAGTAACTTTTATAGTTGCCATTATATGAATATTAGACTGTACCATCACTAACCGTTCGGGCAAGATGCATATGTTAGGAATGAAGAATTTTGAATATAGGGGAAATGTATCAGCATTTGCATGGAAGAACACTACAACCTTAACCTTAGTTAATCCAAATGAAATCCAAACCCAGATCTCTTCATTATCGACAGTCGAGTATATTGCGAACAGGACGCCTCACACCACGTGGCCACCGAAGCAGGTTTCAAACAAATTAAATAAGAGACCTAATCTCATCAATTGAAACGTGTCCTTTGATAAGAATTATAAATATGAGTTGACATGTTTATTAAATTTTATTTTTATTCAAATTGTTCAAATGAATGCGGCCATTTCTCTAAGAATGTCTTAACCTAATAGTAGGGCTAGAATTGTTCGGCCTATCAGGCACAAGTTGCGGATATCCTTTGAATACCTACAAAATAAATTAAAGTCTCTTTTGCATACAAACCACCCAAAGAGATTTTGTTTTCTTTTGATGCTGAAAAGTTGAAAATAACTTTTGGAAACTAATCAAACTATGATGAATGTGGGTTGAGGCAAGCACATACATATTTATTTTTTTGGTTTTCAAAAAAAATATCACAAGAACTTTTTTTTGGGAGT
>CABFWB010002653.1:28633-39181 GCA_902151455.1 Timema bartmani | reverse complement strand
TACGGCGACCTCCACAAAATACAAGAAAACCGGTGGCTCAAGAACCTAAGGTATCGTTCTCATAATGGATTTGGTTACCTATGACAAGAAGGTCAAGGGTTCACATAGCTGCAGGAGGTGATTTTCATCTATGCCATCTATCGATGCAGCTTCCCTCCATACTGTATACATGCTAATACAAGTTCAATTCTCCTAAACCACTTGATTCATCCTTACACCTTGGATTAAGCCACCTCTGTTCCAAACTGTGTTCCGCATGAATTTCAGAAAATGGTAATTTTAGTAAAAGGGTGTATAGGAACACATTTTAAGATATTTCAAAAAAAATTTATGATTATTTTTATATATCTGATATATTTAAGATTAAATATTAACATTTAATTAGGGCTGATTGTAAGGGTTTCATACGATACTGTGCCAATTGATAAAAAAAAAATTTTACTTAATCCATCCTCGCTAACTTTCTCCACACTTCCCTATCCTTGCATACTCCCTTCCCTTCAACAGCATCCATACACCGAGTCAAACATGCTCTTTTATTCTTAAAACTCTTAATGTTTCTCTTTTTCACACATTCGTCTACAACATTTAACCACGTCTTACACGGCCTAGCCCTTCCTTTTGATCCACACACTCTACCTTCATACATTTATTCGTCACTCGATCCATACTCATCCTCTCAACACGCCCAAACCAACTTAATACGCTTCTTTCACAATGAACTATTGGATTCCCTTTCAAACCTCACCCCTTCAGCACCCATTCATTACTGACTCTTTGTCCATACATTTTTTCTACACATCATTCTTAGATTATGGTGATAAATCATTCTTTTTTTTTAAATATATACTTAAGGTGGGCTGAAAGTAGACGAGAGAAAATGCCAGTGTTTTTGCAGTTTTATAGCAAAACATTGTGTGTTTTTTGCCAAAATAAATCAAATATTACTCCAGTACAAACATAGAATTTAACTTTCTTCACATGATGGCCTTAAAATCTCTTGACTATCTGTCAAGGCTGTCCTGGAATTTAATGACATATTTTCTCTTCATTTAAAAAGTGTATCATCTAATGCTGCTATGCTCAAGACAGATATTCAACAACTGTTGATATCACCTTGTGAAGAAAATTAAAATTTATGTTTATACAGTAGAAATGTTTTATTTATTTTGGCCAAAGAAATATTTGGCCATAAAAACTGCAAAAACACTGGCCTTCTCTCGCACACCTTTCCATCCCACCCTAATATGATATAAAATATGTAGATATAATTTATTTATTTAAAAATAATTATTAATCTATTTCATTTATTTAATTATTGTTTTAAACACTGAAGAGATTATTACAATTTGTTGAAATCCACTCTACGCAACCTGCATTTAATCCTAATTTATGTTACAAAACAACATTATATTAAAGTTGTCATATTTAAATGTTTTAAATTTCATGCATCTTCTATAAAATTCAATCTGAAATAAATCAATAAAATAAACATTTACGGACATTCATTATTTTTGGTCTTATAATGATTTAATTTTTGGGTAGTAATACAATGTTTGAACTGAAATCATGTGTTAAAGGGGAGGGGGTGTTAAATTAAAAGCTCACCTGGGGTATAGAAGGGTGAAGTTTGACCTTTGAGCTTGTAACTTGACCACGTTTCTGATCCTACGCTTTTATTTTCTCATATAAAGATAAATTATTGTAATCATGATAATTTTCGACCACGATATTATTATGAATATTTATGTTTTATATGCCCCGAACCCAGAAAAGTGGATTTTACCATTCTTTCTATACCCTTATTTGTCTGTATGTATTTTTTACTGTTTTAAGCCTTAGACATTAAACGGTTTAACGGATTTTATTCAAATTAGATATGTTCGATTGATTGATTGATTATGACCCTAGTCCACAAACAAATAATATACTCAGACACTGAACATCCAGATTCAAATGGTTGCGCTCCGGTCAGCAGCTTGAGTCCTTCAGCACTAGGATCGCTGCGGTTAGTCCTATCATCACCCAGCAGTGACACTAGCGAAGCCCATTGTTGAAAGACTGAAGCTGGCAAAAGAAGCGCAGCGAAAACCCCCGTGAGGTTGAGAGTCTGTTTCTTACTTGTCTGTGCCCTAGTACTTAAATTAAGGGTAGTTTACTGAAAAGCTTTTTTTTTTAAATCATAATTTTTAAATCATAATTTTTGAAAAGTATTTAAATATTTTGTTTAAAATTTATATCTAGCGAATGTTTAACTTGACAAATAAAGTTGTATACTTGACTAAGGGGGGAAAATTCGATTGAGGGCTGTTTAAGGATGAGTGATTTTTGAAAATTCAAAACTTTTCTAAAAAGGCTCTAACAACTTGTATTTAAAATTTATATATTAAGAGTGTTTACTGTGACTAACAAGATGATTATGTTTATATTTATGAGAAAAATTTATTTTAAGGGAAGCCATATTATAAAACACTATCAAAGAAAATTTGTACAATTTTGTCATCCCATTTATTTTTCTCGTTGAACATGTGGACCTGAAAATCAACAGGCGCGGAGTCAACTTTTTTTTTTTACCGCTTCTTATTTCCCATTTGTGTTATACGCTCAAGTACTAATCACGCTAATTTGTTAGGGATAAGAAAGGTTGAATTTATAGGAAGTGTAAACGCATTTACGTGGTAAGAGAGTGGAAAACAATTTAGGAAAAAATATCCCTCAATACACCCGCCCGGGAACCAAGATCTCCCCGTCATCGGCAGTCTAGTTTACTGCGAGAGTAACGCCTTAGACCAAGTGGCCACTGAACCTGGTAAATTGTGTGTTCTTGTTTATAATAAATACGTGATAAAAATGTACATTCTAATATTTTCGGAATCTTTGAAAATAAAAATCCTCAGTGAAATGTATATTTTGAGCAAATGCTTGGTCACTGTGTCAGACCAGTCATAAATATATTCTGAAGGTCACAGACATTCGATTGTTTTTGTTTTTACACAATGGCGGATATTACCATGCACTTCATTACATATTTAGTTTCAACAGTTCGTTGATCTGCCAGCTACCCCCACCCCTTCATTTTGTTATTGAAGGGTAATTACTTTGTCACAAACGATGCGTGATGACATTTAAATACAAAGTCTTGTTTTTTTCAAGCGTGGTCAAAACTATTATTACTACAACAATTGTGTTTATTTTTATAACTATTATAATTGATATCTATTTGTGGTATGTAGCTATGCCAATTAATTATATAATTGATGGGCTTGATGCGATAGATAATAGCCTATGGCCTATTATTTTGAACAATTAATAATGCTAGTTATATTTTACAAGCATAAAAATATAAAACAAACATCAAATATTCTTACCGCTCCTTTCACGGATCACCTTTATTCCGATTTTTAAAAATTGCCATCCTAATTACAGATACAATTTTATAGTGGGAAAAACAAATAATTAATATTACAAAATTGTCTCACAGAGCTGTAGAATGAAATGGCTATGAAGGAACTTGATAACGATGGAACTGACAGATAAGGTTCTTCCTATGAAAGTAGATCTAATAGCTATTTTACTTCTCAGATAAGGTTCTTCCTATGAAAGTAGATCTAATAGTTATTTTACTTCTCAGATAAGGTTCTTCCTATTGAAAGTAGATCTAGTAACTGTTCCAGCTGTCAGCTAAGGTTCTTCCTATCAAAGTAGATCTAGTAACTACTCTTCCTCCCAGATAAGGTTCTTCCTGTGATAATTGGACTGTAGTTACAGTTTGGACGTATCAGCCAATTCAATTAAGTGCAGTAAATGTTTGACTATTTGACAGGATATACCACTATTTCACCGATATATGTAAATGTGGTTTCCTTGCATACGTCACTCCAATTAGTATTCCTCCCGTCCTTGGGGCTAAGTATTCATAGCTGCCAATCCCGAGTCCGGAGGATAGTGGTTCGATTTCAGCAAGTGCTGAGGAAGGAGTCCACTATTTGAACACGTGTATGTCCTGTTATTTGATTAGTAAATAGTCCCTGGTCTGTGGTAGTACACGTGCTGCTTTAGGTTAACTGAGTTTATATGTCCTGTAACTATAATAATTAATAGCTTAGATAGTGTTTAGAAAGTGCACATACGACTATTGATGGAAAACATTTGATTAAATCTAAGGTTTTTGGCTCTAGAATTTCCTGGAATTCATTGAATTTATTTTATGTTGAGTGTCTCGAGATTAAAAAAAATTGACGGGACCCAGGAGATTTGAAAATAATTTTGTATTTATAAAAATTGTATAGTTAAATAAATGTACAGGTCACACATCTTTTCTAACTTGTTTACGCTTGGATTTTTTTTTTTTTTTCAATTACCACGTCTCACTACCTGTTCAGGTTTACCTATACATGTTTACTCAAATGGGTTAAGGATGAGGAAGGAAGCATTTTAGAAGTAATATACCCGCATTCGAGTGGAAGTAGAGTGGAAAAATCATCAGGATTCAAGTCTCGGTATCCCAATTATCAGCAGGCCGGTCTAATGATTCATGCCCATCTCGTGTACTGAACAAGAAAGACAGAATATCTCACGATTTTTCCACTCCCTCTTCCCCTCTTCTAGAGTGAAGTGTTCATCTCTCGTGCACTAGGGTAGGTCATCGTCACTGTATCGTCTTCAACTCCCTCTTTCTCCCTCACTCCTTTAATCAAATCCACGTCTAACCTAACCTAACCTAACCTAACCTAACCTAGTTAATACTTAGTTCATTTGAAAGTATGTTCTACGGAGTTTGCCCCCACTTCAAAAAAGGATGGAAAAGTCGATAGCAGAAAAGTCGCTGGTGACTAAATATTGTAGGAGATTTTTTTTTTTCGGTTCAGTACACGAGATGGGACAAAACAAAATAATGTTTACTTAAGGTGGGATGGGAGGGGGTAGGAGAAAATAGCAGTGTTTTTGAAATTTTAATGGCAAAACATTTTTGTTGACTAATATTAGACCTAATAAAATATAATTCCAGTACAAACATATAGTTTAATTTTCTTCACATGTTGATATCAATAGATGTTGATATAAATAGTTGTTGAATATCTGTCATTAGATGACAAACTTCTTAAACAAAGAAAAAAAGTTGTCATTAAATTCCAGAACATCGTTGATAAATATTCAAAAAATTTTGAGGCAACCATGTGAGGAAAATTAAATTCTATATTTTTACTGGAGCAATATTGTATTAATTTTGGCCCCTCAAAAAAAATGTGTTGCCATAAAAAACTGCAATTCCCATGCCGCCTTAATAATAACGCCTGAATATTTGAATACATGAGAAGGGAGGTCAACAGTCTAACACGAGAGTGAAGCCTTGGGGAGGGGGGTTTGTATTTTTGTGTATATTGCGTTGGACAGCTCGATTAAACAGTTTACAATGCCACGAGTCGCTGCCGATGAAGAAGTCAGTGTCGATAGGGATGTCTTTAGGCATGTGGACGAGATATATTAAAACAATATACAATTATTTTTTTTAATATACGCAGCTCGGGTCAATTCTGATACAGAAGTAGCGCTTAATATTGTAACAAGAATAAGGGCTGACAAAGTATCCGGTCTTATTATCAATCAAGTTTCCTGAAAGGACAGATTAGAGAAATACATGTTATACTTTGGTCAGTAAGTCGTCAACACCTCGCCAAGAAATGTAAAACTCTAAAAAAATATATATATATAAACAAAAGTTTTAAGGTTGCTCTTTATGGCCGCGATTTATGGTTATTTTACCGTACTATACGGGGAGAAAAATTTAGTATTTAAAAACAAGGTACTCAGGAAAATATTTGGTCCAAAGAGGGATGAAGATAATGGGTAAGCGGAGGAGGTTACATAATGATGAGATACATTCCCTGTACTCATAACCAGACATTTTTAGGTTAGTAAAATCTTGCAGGTTACTGTGGGCAGGACATGCAGCGTGAATGGAAAAATCTAGAACCTTGATTCAGGTTATTGATTGGCAAACCTAACGTTAAGAGACCATTGGGAAGACCTAGACGTAGATGGGAGGATAACATTAGGATGGACCTGAATGAGATAGGGGGTAATGAGGTGGACTGAATAGAACCAGCTCAAGATAAAGATAGGTTGTAATGAGGTGGACTTGATAAAAATAGCTCAAGAGAGGAATTGGTGGTTTACTTTTTAAAGTGCGGCAATAAGCTTTCAAGTTCCTAGTTCCTTAGAGTAAGTTATTAATAATAATATTAGATGGTATTAGCTATAAGCCTCCATTATTAAAAACAACTTATTTAGAACGTTACGCTTTTAAGAACTTTATTAAATCCAGAAACGCCCCACAGCAAGACTACTCTAAACGTGTTCTAAGCGTTTATCTTTACACAGTGAATGGAATCTTATCCGAAATTCCAGAAGAAACAAACTAAACGAATATCCAAAGTATTAAACTCACTGTTTGGATTAATAAGTAAAGTAGACTATCTTGGTGATTTAATAATGAAATAAATTTAAATAAAATTACTTAATACTTGAAGTTTCCAAGTGATTAATGGATAGCTATTTTTAAAGAGACAATTTTCTAATTACTTTACCTAGAGATAGAGCTAAAAACTTAAATTAATTTATAAACAGCGATTTCGTAGGACTCATCTAAAATTCCGGATAGTTTGTTTTTAATATGTTAAATACCTAGAATGTTGATGGAAAATATTTTCTTGGGTAAGTCGAAAAAATGCTTATATTAAATCAAAGAAGAATGCTTTGATTTTAATTATAATTTTGGATCAAGGCTGATTTGATTAACAGGCCAGACTAAAATCAGACACTTTCTCTCTCTTTTCCACTTTCTTTTCTTTCCTTAATTGTTTCATCCTTTCTGTTTTGTTTATTCACTTGTATTATTTATTCGCCCACGGAAACTGAAATGTAATCACGTAGAGCAATAAAAGTTTTCAGAAAATGAAGATAAACATTAAGAGAACATTATTATGTGATAAACGTGAAAAGGTATTCTTTAAAATTTTAAGTCATCTTCAAGTTAAGTGTTGGTAGAAGATTATTTTAGCTATAATTTTAAAATAATATTTATCTCGATTCGGCGGCCGCATGGTCTAAGGCGTCACTCTCGTGTTAGACTTGGCTGCTGAAGACAGCTCTATCAGGGCTCGAATCCCATTCGGGTGTACTTTTTCCTGGTTTTCCAATCTCTCTCCACGCAAATTTTGGTACACTTCTTCTAAAATCAATCTTATTCAGCCCTTACAAACTACCGTGATTAGTACATAGGCGTGCATCCCGGACGGGTAGTAAGACGCGGGGCTTTAAAAAATAGAGTATTTATGACGCTTTAGTTACGTAGATAAAAGGATTTCTTAGTGATTTAAATGTCCACAGTTGGTATCACAGTGAGGGCAAACAATGTATTAATATCTAAATTAGACCCCAAATCGTATTCACTCAGTCTAAGGAGGATAAGCTCACAATAGACTGGATTTCAAGTGATACAGAGGTCAAGGTTCGAATCTTGGCCTGGTGAAAGAAAGGAGAGGATGGATTACCCTTACCTATTCACACAAATGTGGAGGCACTTCCTTTAAAAAAAACCTTCCCTATCACTAACCATGATCTAAAATTATTTCTAGCCATATCGTTAGACGTATATATATTTTATTTTTTTAAAGAATTAATGTGAGATTTTTTTTAACTGAGTGATAAATTAATAATCCTACACCTTAGATCAGTCGTTAGAATGTTTGTATGGTGAGTTAAAAGTCTTGGGTTAGATTCCTGGCATGGCTGAAAAATTTATAATTTATGAAATGTGGGTCTACCCTTTCATAGTGATGAATTAACGGCCTTGGGGCTGAGTGTTGTGGCTGTAGTAGATTTAAGTTAGTCTACAAGTCGTGTGCTGATATAATCGGTCGGTTCAGAAAGTGCACGTTAAATACCTCAAAAAAAGATTAAAATAAATGGTATACGACACAATCACACAAATTTTCTCATAATGTGTATTATGTCTTCAAAGAAATTTTAGAAAGAGGTTTTAAGTAAACTATCTTTTAATAAGTTTTACTCATAAAAACAAAAAAATACTTTCTTTTTTTTTTACCACGTGTTAGTGACCGTTCGGGTAATTCGCTTATGTACTAATTATGCTAATAATTTTAGGAATTAGGAAGGTTATATTTATAGGATGTGTACCTGCATTCGCTTTGAGGGAGAGTGGAACATTGATCTACCCATCATCGGCAGTCTAATCTACCGCAAAAGTAACACCTTAGACCATGTGGCCACAAAAAGGGGTCTATCAGTTAAATGATCGCCGATTAAACCTCTACATGTAAAGTATTTATGAACCACTTCGGTGGCTGTATGGTCTAAGTTGCTACTCTCACAGTAAACTAGACTATTAATGACAGGGAGGTCGAGGTTCGAATCTCGGGTGGATGTACTGAGATTTGTTTTTCCACTATCGCTCTACAAAAATGCGGCTACACTTCCTAAAAATTCTACTATCTTCCTCTGAACGGGTAGTAAGACATGGTGCTAAAAATATTATATCGGATAAATCTTTAATTTTATGAGAACTGGTTCATATTGGATCATAACTTTAAAGCGTTACTTAATTGCATTGCCTACAAGTGACGTCACAGCCAGTCAAAATATGATTTCCCATGCATTTACAATTAATTCATCAATTTTTGATAATATACCTAACCTTGAAACATAAAACAAACATGAATTCGTAAAAAAATTCTAAAAATAGTCTTACATTGTCACATCATTATTATATTTATCTAGAAAAAGTATTTTTGTAAACGCATATTTTTAAGTGATCTACCATTTAGGATATTTGGGTTATTGACTAAAATGGCCAAAAGGAGTCTTCATACCAAGTTGTAGATTAATAATATATCTAGAAGAATATGTCCATCTAGAATAGGAAACAAGAAAAAGGTAGTTTTGAAATGCAAGTCAATGCTGTCCAAGCACAAATAGTAGCGTGAGTGTTTATACTCGTCAGATGAAGAGGGGAGGTTTTATCTGCAGATAAACAAGAGGACCTCGCAGGGTGAACCGATAATGTTTATCCATCTATTTTTACGTCATACATTGGCGTCTTAAGGCGGGGCGGAAGGGGACGCGAGAAAAGGCCGGTTTTTCCGCAGTTTTTATGGCAAAACATTTTTTTTTAGTACAAAATAAATCAATTATTGTTCCAGTACAAATATAGAGTTTAATTTACTTCACATGTTGAATATCAACAATTCGGGAATATATTTCATGATCATGCCGGCATTATCTAACAAACTTTTTAAATTAAAAGAAAAAAGTTGTCATTAAATTCTAGAACACCCTCGAGAGATATTCAACAAATGTTGATATCACCACGTGAAATAAAATTAAAGTATATGTTTTTACTGGAGCAATATTTTATTAATTTTAGCCCCTCCCAAAAAAAATCTGCAAAAACCCTGGCTTTTCTTTCTACCCATCCTTAAGTTAATATTTCAACAGTGACAAGTATAATAATATTGTATAGTACACATATTAAATGTTTTATCACCCCTCTCTTCCCCTGGTGGTAGAAATAGGCTCCACTTGTTGCTGTTTTTTTCGGTCGACCTGACCACTCAGCTACACGGCAAGAGTCAACAACGCAGGAACGCAATCTGTCGAATTAAACTGCGACTTTTTGGAAAAAGGGGCCGCTTTCCCACGAATGTACTCTCTATGCTACTTAACGCGTGGATTGATAACATAAATCTGACATTTTGGATTTGTCGATAGTGAGCTAAAGATCCCGGGTTTGATTTCCTCAAGAAACAAAAGTATTATTTTTTAAAAAAAAGAAGCCATATGTTCCCTTTAACCAAACATCACTTTAACGGGTATAGATCTGGTTGTTGTGCTTGACCTAGGATTTATTAGTGAAGGTTTCTAATAGCCAGCGTATCGACGCTAAAATGTGTTAGTAAAGGTGGTGTGAGAAATAGCACTGTAATGACGAAACTTCCACATACCTCAATCTATGTATGAATCAGTGGTACGAGAAACTTTTTACTTCGTGAGGAAAGAAAGACCACACTAGGTTATGTCGTGTGAAGGTCACGTGTCAATCAATCATCCAACACTCACACGTATGTAGACACACGTGGACAAAGATATCAGCCTTATGTTGCCTGGTATGCCAGTGGAGGTAAGTCATGTTGCCTGGTATGCCAGTGGAGGTAAGTCATGTTGCCTGGTATACCAGTGGAGGGAAGTCATGTTGCCTGGTATGCCAGTGGAGGGAAGTCATGTTGCCTGGTATGCCAGTGGAGGTAAGTCATGTTGCCTGGTATACCAGTGGAGGGAAGTCATGTTGTCTGGTATGCCAGTGGAGGGAAGTCATGTTGCCTGGTATGCCAGTGGAGGGAAGTCATGTTGCCTGGCATGCCAGTGGAGGGAAGTCATATTGCCTGGTATGCCAGTGGAGGGAAGTCATATTGCCTGGTATGTCAGTGGAGGGAAGTCATGTTGCCTGGTATGCCAGTGGAGGGAAGTCAT
>CABFWB010002653.1:12588-25759 GCA_902151455.1 Timema bartmani | reverse complement strand
AGCCGCAGACCAATCAGGGCGTACAGCACCGTGATGAGAGTCATAGGAGCGACGAAAAACAGGAAGGTGGCCACCTCGAAAGAGTGCTTCATGATGACCTGCTTGACGGTGCAGATGACGTAGTCCGGCGTGTCCCCTATCAGCAGCCCGAACTGGATGGCCTGAGGTATCGCGAAGGCCAGAGCCACCACCCATATGGCCAGGATCAGTTTGACGGCCCTGGACAGTTTGGACATGGTGTGCGACAGGAACGGGTGACAGATCGCCACGTAACGTTCCACCGTGAAGGCTGTTATCGTCAGGACGGAGGCGTTCGTAGAGGTCTCAGCAGCGAGACCTCGCAAGACGCAGAACACCTCCCCGAAGACGTAGGGGTACCTGGACCAGATGGAGTACATCTCTTGAGGTAGACCCGACACGAGGAGCAAGAGGTCGGACACGGCCAGACTGAAGAGGTAGTAGTTGGTGGCCGTGCGCATGTGCTTGTTCCTGGCTATCACGATGCAGGTGACGGCGTTACCGACCACCCCGGTGAAGAACACGACGGCGTACAGTATCGTGATGGGGATCACTATGACGTAAGGGTCGCGCACGGGACCGAGGCCGCTGCCGAAGAGGACGTGCTCGTTGATTGACGTGTTCTCGACGAACGCCGCCGCACCCGTGGCGTCGGTCGCAACATCCTCGAGGATGACGTTGATCTGTTCCTCGACGATGAAGCCCAGTATCGAGGCAGTGGAGGACGCCACGTCTTCCTCGAATATTAAGGAACTATTCATCGCGAAAACTGTATTAATTATCAATTCACGCTTAATATATTTACTCTGACCTGTGACGGTACTACGTTATATCATATTTTATATTATTTTCTCAAGAATCCATCTAATAATATATAAACAAATTTGTAAAATATTATAAATAACTTTTCACCGAAATTTTTCAACTAAATTATTTTTTAAATACAATAATATATGTCATGAAGTTGTTTTTTGCCTACACCAATCTTTCATCAAACACCCTAAGAACGCAATGTGCCTCTTTACAATATTGAGGCAATTTTTTATCACCTGCCATTATAAAATATGGGTACCGCCCATTTACCAATCTTTTAACCGTGGCCATTATTTGTAAATTGTAAACTTGACCCTCAGAGATTCATTGGTTTACTAGTAAGAAAGAAAAGAGATAAAATACACCACTCACAGACCGAAACCAGTTTAGGAAGGTCAATATTTCCACTTTCATGAATGAGCGCGCATGAATGAGAAATCATAGTTTATTAACTCTGTTTACACAGTTAAAACAGATTTTTTGTTTTTTGACGTCATCGGATGTGAACCCAATACCAAACACAAAGTGAGTTGGAAGTTTTATAGATGTAAGGAAAGTGTATCAAACCGGTAATGAGTCTCGTGGAATCACCAAACGTAGTTAGCACTAAATTTCCAGTCCGAGTTTGTCCTGGTGGTAAAATTACTCAAACGGATGAAACGATTTTCTCCAAAATTTCAATTCATGTTCATACATGTGTGGTAAAAGCGGTTTTAATTAAACGCTTTAATATCCTAAATTAATCCTATCACATCGATGCATGATTTATCAAACCAGAAACGCTTATAGCTGACCACAGGTTTGTTCATTTATTTCGAGAAACTTTCTGTATTTTTTCACAAGTTAAACAAAATTAATTAGTAGCAAGCTAAAACTGTATATATCACGACAACTTTCACTATGGATTACCTTATAAAGCTGAAAAATCAATCCACCCGAAAGCTTAGCTGGTTTAATTCCCTTCGGGAAAGTCTCCTGGATAGTAATATATTGTTGCACTTAGATATCGAACAAAACAAACGTTTTTATTAAAAGTAAAGTCAGAAGTTTCTTGTGTGACACAAGTTTCAAACTACTTTCGAAAGAAGTTATCGACCAATTCTCTCTGCATAGCTGCAACCATGATATCAATAAACTTTATATTCTGTACATTAATTTTTTTTCCAAACATGTTCATTTTAAGAAACTTAATTTTCCACAGCTACAAAAAAATATCTATTAACAAATTGTCCATCAAACTAAAAATAAGCCATGTATCTTGTTAAAAATATTATTCAACATTTCAGAACAATCTGCTTTTTTTTTTTAATATATCTTGTCAATTATAGATGGAAGGAAAAAGTAAGCTGCAATTAAATTGATTTTATTGTTGACTAATCAACAGAACTTATAAAGTACGTTTAATTAAGTGATATGTAAAAGAGGTTAAATTTATAATTTTTCCCATAATGTATTGGTTAACATAAAACAAACTAATATGTTTATTTGTTATTATTAAAACTTGATCACTGTTAGTAAATACTCACACGTATTAAATTAGATGATTATTATTTAGAAACACTTTTAACTAATTTGTATTATTTAATAAACCCATATTAAAGAGAGTTTAAAGAGTTTGTAAACAAAAAACTATCGAGTAGCACCATGGTTTTGGGTTTCTACAAACACCTCAATGAAACCTTAATGTCCTGATTCACTAAAAAGTCGCTTTGATCTATGGAATACATATTTGTATCTGTTGACTTGGAGATTCATGATACATGTAATGTCGACAATTGTTTACGTTAGTTATTATTATAAATGGACGTATCTTACTGACCGACTGGGTCACTCAATGTCATTTAAAGACGTCAGCCTGACATCGTAATTAACGAACTCATTATATATGTCAATCAGTTATTTCTAACCGGCCGGATCTATAGTGTTGATATATCTCACTCGAAGGCCCTCTCCCGACTACCGGTAACAAGCTCACGAGGTGCTCGCTCGGAGAACACTGTTGGTAAGAGGGCAGAGAGTTTCTCGTCAAACTGCGCGCCGTCAATCTGCGCATGCGTGCTGTGTGTCCTCGCGCCTGGCGCGGTAGGCATACCCGCGTTAGCTGGTCACTCGTTCGGTGAAACAAGAGACCCGTCAGACCTTCCTTACTCAATTAGAGATTCCACCGCAAAAAAAATTGACATCTTATTAACACGCGCCAACGCTGGCAGGAGGAAGATGTATAGGAACGGCCTTATCTGACAGTTAGACCAGTTACTAGATCTACTTTAATATGAAGAACCTTATCTGACAGCTAGAATATTTACTAGATCTACTTTAATATGATGAACCTTAACTCACAGCTAGAAAAGTTACTAGATCTACTTTCATAGGAAGAACCTTACCTGACAGCTAGAATGAAGAACCTTATCTGACAGCTAGAACAGTTACTAGATCTACTTTCATAGGAAGAACCTTATCTGACAGCTAGAACAGTTAGTTACTAGATCTACTTTTATAGAAAGAACCTTATCTGACAGCTAGAATAGTTACTAGATCTACTATCATAAGAAGAATATTATATGGTTTTTAAAATACTTTTACATTACAAATTATTTTTCTCTAGCATATTATAAATATGTAATTCTGTACACCTCATATGAATGTCTAAATTTCAGCTTCATACATTCATTACTTTACCTTAACGATGGTAGGGGAAAATCATAAAATATCAAGTTTTACCCCTTATAGCTCGTGAACTGTAATTATTTGAGCTCATAGAATCAATATTTATAGCTTAAAATTATAATCTTGCTAAAATAGTGCAATAAAATTAATAATGCCCAATGACCTTAATGAGAAAGTAGAAATAATTGGTCACTGTCTTTAACGAACAATATCAGTCAGTGGTTCAAGGTGCAAACTTATTTAAAATTGAGCTTTTTACAGGTGTTTTTTTTACCCATTACTGTAGGCACTTAGTCTAGTATGTCAGGCTCATGTGTTATGGTTTGATGGTAACTGTGAGGTGTTATCATGGGTGTGTTGAGGGATGTTTTTTCATCATAGATTGTCTTTAACTCTCCCTCCATACAAATGTGTGTATATTTTCTATAAATTCTACCATAATTATTCCTACTTAATTATTGAAATAAATACATATTAGAACAGACCAAAAATATAGTGAGCGTTTGTTAGAGTAAAAAGTACAAGACTTGTTCCTTGTTTAAATAACCCAGCTTCCAATCGGTTAGTTGGATTGACAAGGACACAAATCCTAGCTTAGAATGACACAATTTTGCTCAATATTAGTAAAATATTTCTATATTTTCTGGCTTAGCTAAACTATGGCTATTATATTTTATTGGGGAAAAAAACTAACTAAAAATCCTATATGGTTTAATGAACCATTACTCATCAATGTTCCCCCCTTCTTGTAAAATTCTAGATACCTATTTAATCAATAAATATTTAACATTTCATAAATACAGGATAAAAATATAATCTTTCTTAAGCCATAATGGATGGTTAGTAAATTGTGGGCTTTGACGAGCAGGTTTTTTCTAAATAAAATAGAAAATAGTTGACCCGATTTGATTTGTAAATATCAAACTATTAATTTAAATAGCAAAGATATATCTTCCCTTTAAGTCTTGGTCAAAATATAAGTACAAATTAATTTTAAAATTTCGTTTTATGATATTTTTCAGCTAATCCCCCCTCTTTTTTTTTCTAGCACCGCTTCTTCATACCCGTTTGATTTATGAGTTTATGTAATAATTACGCTAATGGTTTTAGGGAATAGGAAGGCTATATAAGAGGGAGTATAACCATATTTGCTTGGAGGGAGAGTGAAAAATCATTTTGAAAAACTATCGACTGAGATCACCGTGTCATCGGCAGTCTGGTCTACTGTGAGAGTAGCACCTTAGACCATATGGCCACCGAATCCGGGTGATATCCACTTATGTAAAGTACCTTGTCCGTAATCCTTGTCATGTTAAAATGAGAAGCGCCAGTTTGTTTGTAAGGTTAAACAGTGCCTAGATATGAATTTAAATAAAAACTGTTTTAACCGATTTTTTTTCTCTATTTTCGCTCTTCAGTAAATTATCCTTAATATTGAAAATTATGAAAACTCTAAATAATATTTAAGCCAGATCGATAAAATGGTTTCGGCTCTAGTCCGAGGTACAGACAGACACAAAGACAACATCGCGAAAACCATTTTCATGGTTCATTGATCCATGAAACGTCAACAAACATCAAAATCTCGAGTTGTATTTATTAAACCTATTTTTTTTCTATTCCCTATGGGTCTCAAGAAAGTAACAATGTGAGCCTTAAGTAATGGTCATGTGGTTTATAATGCATCAGGGTTGTAATGGACTGGATTTCTTGAGACTGGGAGGTCAATGTTCGATTCTTGGAACGTGTGGCTTGTTAATATATCTGTACCATTCTTTATCCAATGAAATGCAAACCTCTTCAATTCGACCTCATATAATGAATGACCCGTTAAAAAATCTTTGAGTAAAAGGTTAAATATAATAATGTTATTGATAAAAATGTATCAACGCAAAAGTGGTCATAACCTACTTATTCCCTCTATGGCACCAATAATTTTAAAGTTCATTGCCGCTCTTATTAAAGTACGCCACCTATCCCTAACTTATGCTAATTCTATCCAGTTCACCTTATTATACCCTATTCCTATCTTGAGCTAGCTTCTATCCAGTCCACCTTATTATACCCTATTCCTATCTTGAGCTAGCTCTATCCAGTCCACCTTATTATACCCTATTCCTACATTGAGCTAGCTCTATCCAGTCCACCTTATTATACCCTATTCCTACATTGAGCAAGCTCTATCCAGTCCACCTTATTATACCCTATTCCTATCTTGAGTTAGCTCTATCCAGTCCACCTCATTACACCTCTCTCACTTTGGGAATATTTTTTTACTCACAATGAACGGAAACTCAAGGGCGATCTCCCCTTACATCAAGGACAAGTTCATTATGCTGGGATCACGATACATCTAACGTTCGCGTAACGTAAAGAAACATCGAATGTGATCAGGATTTACGTTACTTTAAAAATTCGAACAAAAGCACAGCTAACCTAATCTGAACGGTTTAAAAACAGAATGTTCATTAAATTGGAACCCAAGCATTTAAGGTTGATTAGACTTCAAATATTTGCAAAATAAGCTCCATTGGAGCTTAAAAAAACAAAGCGTTTTAAGAGGTGTTGGCGTAATGGTGCTTGCAAGATGCGGACAAATGAACTAAGTCACATAGATTATCTGCTCACTATATACAAACAAATGAGTAATAAATAGCCTTGTTGACGTTGCTATAGATTTGATTGACTTGCAGCAACACGTGGTACCCGTAACGTAACGTAATGTAACGTTAAATTTCTTGCTTGAGAAATTCACAAGATAAGTGAAGGTTGCGTTGTCGTCAAATTAAGTGCATCTTGATGGCTTCCGTTTAAAAACATGGCGAGAACAATTACTTTACAATTACTTTACGTAACATTAATTGAACGTTAAAGATTATAATGGTTCCGGCAACTCCTTCCTATGGATTGTAAGAGGGGGGGGCACCAACTTCGGTGGCTCCGTGGTCTCACGCGCTACTCTCGCAGTAGACTAAACTGTCGATGACGGGGAGATCTAGATTCGAATCTCGGCCGGGTGTATTGAGGGTGTATTTTCCTAAATTGTTTTCCGCTCTATCTTCACGCAAATGTGGATACACTTACCTTAAATATAACCATCTTAATTTGTAAAAACCATTAGCATAATTAGTACATAAACTCATAGCCTGAACGGGTAGTAATATAAGGTGCTAAAAAAACGTGGATATCTTCTATTTCGATAATACCTACACAACTCTTTGAGATACGATATAACTCATCATTTTTGAGTTGTAGCGCTATTAAAAAGTAAAAAACAAAATTTATAAATATTCTATTTATAAAACCAATATTTTCTGAGATATTGGCAAATATATATTTTAAATTGAAGTTCAGAAAAATTGTCTTTGATGGTTATGCTTTTTGGTGAGCATTACGGGTGTGCGAAGTCCACTTTTTCAATTCGAAGCGAACTCAAATCGAATTATATGGAATATCCTCGAAGCCAATTTGTTTTCAGAATATGATATCTAGTGGAGTAATTCCCTATTAATAAGCATAAATAATAGCTCTGGCTATTAATTCTTAATTTAATTTTTTTGTTGTTAGTTGTTTTATGCTTGAAAAAATATGTAATTGTTATTTTTATTTCCTTACACATTAAAATCACTTGTAAAGTGTCTTATTACATAATAATTGTAGTAATAATATTTTGTTCTAATCTGCCAAATCAAGCTACTATCTACCACAATTCAAAACTCAGTTACCGCAGTCTTTTTTCTATAAAAACATTTGTTTGTAATGTACAAAAACGCTCAGGAAGGCTGTGATTCAACATAAATTGACTATTTTAGCTGTCAGTATTTTAATTGGCAAAGTTTCAAAGCCAACATTTTTTTTAGAAGCGAAGTTGAAGCTGATATTTTTTTCGAAGTCAAGTCAAAGTTTCGAAGCCCCACACACCCCTGGTGAACAGTATAATATATCTTACGATTTTTGAGTAAATATTTCCATTTTTAGGTAAACGAGTGATAAATTCTGAGCGATGTGATTTACTATTTTATTTTAAAACAGTGACATACATCCTCTTATTTATATTACCATTAATAATGCTCTCTCTAAATATATTCGTTCTTATTTCAATTTCAAATGGTTTTATTATCACTTTATTTACTGTGGGAAAAGGTTTAAACAATATGGGAGGGATTTCAATTTCAAATTTCATTTTCATAAAAGCTATGACATTCTATAAACTAACATTCTGAAAACCCTCAACGTAATAACTAGGAATATAAATTGGTTCTATTGTTTGTTTAGATTCTCACTTGTTTGAGTAGATTCTTTGGTAGATTCAGGAGGTTTCGTTTTAGATTAGAACTGGGTCATATCTGTTACTGTACGAATCCTTTTCTTTATTTTACTAATAAGTTTCGGACGAATTTGAACATAAATATTAGAAAACCTGGTAAAGAAAATAAATCTACGTTACTACGGTAAATCTTAAATTGCTATAAAAATTTAAATAATAACTAACGTTATGGTGGGAAGGAGTATAGAGCTAGAGAAAGCCAATGTTTATGCATTTTTTTTTAAATAGAAAAACCTTTGTTTGGCTAAAATAAATAAAATATTGCTCCCGTGGAAATATAATAGTTTAATTTTCTTTACATAGTAATATTAACAGTTGTTAAATATCTGTCATGAGCATAGCAACATTAGATAATAACATTTTTAAATAAAGATAAAAAGTTGTCATCAAATTACAGAACACCCTCGACAGATATTCAACAACGTGAATAAAAAGAAACTCTTATGTTTCCACTGGAGCAATATTTGATTTATTTTACCCAAAAAAAAAGTGTTGATATAAAATTGCACAGATACTAACTGGTCTTTACTCACATTCCCTGCCTACCTTAATCTTCTGTCTCTTTAATTAATACGAAAGCGTATCGTTTTATACAGATAAATATCGATGTGTTTTATCAGTTTAAATTAACTAATGAGGAATTAAATATAAATGTGTGTATCTGAAGATGTGCAACCGCTATTAAAACTATAACAATTTTCACCGGAAGTTGAAAAGGTCAACCCTACCCCTCATCCTCCATAGACGCATCTTCTGGAACTACTGGAGGCTATGGAGTGAAACTGGAACAAAAAATGTTCTATGTACTGGAGTTTTCTCAAATACTTTATAAATATGAAGGACTCATGTATATTTAATAAAATTTCCATTTTTAAATAACGTTTCTTTAAAACTAGAATTTACGTCTCTTTGTGTTCTCTTCACTTTAAAAAAATATTTATTTTCTTTAGTTTAGATTATCTTTACTATAGAAATAATATTTTCCTATTTTTTATCTAAGTATTTCGTAATTTTATCGCGGGTATGCTAGTTTTTTAAATTGTAATAGTATTTTTTATTATTTATTTATTTGATGTATTTAACGTACACTCTCTGAACCGACTGATGATATTAGCACACGAGAATTTCTATGAGCGAGAATAAAAAGGCCAACCAATTCTGCCGAGAAAGGTATTTCCACATACCTTCAAGGGTTCTTTTACATGTCACAATCGACACGGGACCGACGGCTTTACTTACACTCTGAAGGAAGTTGTGCTACGGATTTGTATCGCTCAAAAAAAAACGTCGACTCCGGATTGGGTTTGAACCCACGGACATCGAATCCTGAGGCGAGCACTTTACCCCCAAACCACCGAGGTATAGCTATGTAATCATAATAATACATTCAATTAGGTGTTAAGTTAATGATATGGGGTTTGGGTTGGGTTTTTTTCCTGTAGTGCCTAATCATGTAGAGCCATTACGTAACCGGCGGAATTAAATCATTCAAATTTCTTCTTTAGATGAAAACGTGTTCCATCATGAAGTTAACCAAAGCCATAGATTAATATTCAGTCTCGTGTCCTCCTCTTGAAATATTCAAATATACACCACTGGATCTACCAAAATATAAGTTTGTTATTTGATTACGTCGGTTCCGTGATAGCTACCGTCAGTGGTGTAACGTCAGGCCCCATATGACCCCCCTGGGGACAGAAAGGGCGGGTTTAAGGGGGTTTGAAGAGGGGTGGGCCTGTATGGTCAATTCACAGCAAGTTACACCATTCAGAACAAACACGCAGTATTTAAGGTAACTGCCTTCTTAAAGGTAAATATCCTCCGAACCGCTATTTTATTACGATAAGGACAGCTCCGACGCTTCAGAACCACAAAAAATATTCGTAAACAAATTATTTAGTATTTTGTGTTGTAAAAATAACAACAAATGATCGCAATCGTGAAAGAACGGTTTTAGATCTACATTCACATTTTCAAAAGAATGTCTTAACTGACAACTAACAAAGTTACTAGATATACTCTCAGATATTCATACGTCAAGCCATGTTAGCTAAAATGTATGGTATCTTTAAATTTTGATTTCGGGGTGAACCATATTTTGAAATAACAAACCACAATTTATAGAAAATGGAACATCTACAAAAGAAGAAAGCTGCTCCATTGATAGGTTCAAATATTAGTCGGGATGTGCCGTAGAATAATTTATCTGTGGCATTACCATCACCTCATCATTTTAATTCGGGTACGTTTCTTCTAAAATACCCTTTTCATCCCTAATCTTTAGATTAATAATTGGCCTATATCCTCGTTTACAATCAGAATAGTTTGTGTTTATTTTTATCACCACATCTTACTAACCGTTCGCGTTATACGTTTATTTACTAATCACGGTGATGTGTCAAAGATGAAGGAAGTTTAATTTAAAGGAAATGTACCCAGATTTGCGTGGATATAATGCAGAAAACCATTTATTTAAAAAATATTATTATTATCATCACCACGTCTTACTAACCGTTCGGTTTATACGCACTTACGCTAATGTGATGTGATTGTGAGATGAAATGGAAGACCTACAGTTTCACGTGGGATCCGAACCACGTGTGGAGGCCTGGCATTCCTCACATTCACAAGTTGTGATTAATACACGTCTTGTCAGAGGTGAAGGAAGGGTTTAGCAATCTGATAAATCTGTGCTGGGACCGAGGATTGAACCCCGGACCCTCAGCTCAGAAGTCTGACACCTTACCCCTAGACCACCAGGTCACCCTATGCTAAAAAAAAAACACTCATTATATCCGACCGGGATATGAATCCCAACATCCTTGTCACTGGCAGTCCTGTCGATTGCGAAAGAGATGCTTTAGACCAGTGTGGTACAACTGGTGGCCCGCGTGCCAAATGCGGCCCACGTTCACTGAAAATGTGGCCCTCATACTATTCTGGAGGAAATTCTCTTTCAAGATGTGAAAAAAATTCAATTATAAATATTTATTTTCAAAGGTCACGATTGTATTTTATATGCATTTATTTAATTAGTGAAAATATATATAGATACATATCTTTATTGCTAAATTGTTTTGTGAAAGTATGTGTTCTGGCATATTTCATAACGCATTTTGGGGGGATTGGTCCTAAACTTTTTTTTTAGTAAAATTTGAAAGATTCTACCAACAAAAAATACAATTTGTATATAAGTAATGAAAGTAATTAGTTATTAATTTGTTGACCTTGGTGGTTTCAGGGTACAGTGTTCACTGCAGACGCCGATGTTCGTGGGTTCAAATCCAGCCGGGGATGAGAGATTTTCCTTGAGCGATAAAAACCGTAGCACAACTTCCTTCGTAGAGGGCGTAAATCCGTTGGTCAAATGTCGCTTGTGGTATGTAAAAGAACCCTAGAAGGTATATGGAAATACCTTTCCCTGCAGAATTAGTAGGTCCTTTCGTTCTCGCTCATAGAAAATTCTCATGTGCTAATATAGTCAGTTGGTTCAGAGCTTCGACCTTTATTCAGTTGATGGGATTACTAAATATATATTTGGCCCCCAGTGCAAACTGATAAAAATATTTGGCCCTCGGGATGAAAAAGTTAGACCCCCTGCATTGGACCGTTTGACCACGGGTCATGTCGTGACGGTTGATAATAATCAAAATAAATAAGTCAAGACCGCTTAGGATTTTTGTAACTGTCTCAAAATGGGGAATAATATTTAATTTTTCGTGGAGTTGTTTCAGGCAGGAGAAATAAATCGGTGTTCGTACGAGTGTTGGGTTTTTATCGTCTGAAGTCGCGAGTATAATTGGCACAGACACAACCGATTGTTAAATATGACAACATTGTGTCTCGAAACATAAAGTCTGTTCACCGTAGGAATTGTTTTCTGAAAGGCCTTTTTCCTTACTAGAAAGCTATTATATAGTAGGATATTGGTAGGAAAAAAGACCTTTCAGAGAGTAATTCCTACCGTGAATGGAGTATAAATATATATACTAGCGTCTCTGTTACAGAATATATTACCGTCTCTGTTACAAAATATATTACCGTCTCTGTTACAGAATATATTACCGTCTCTGTTACAGAATATATTACCGTCTCTGTTTCAAAATATATTACCATCTCTGTTACAGAATATATTACCCTCTCTGTTTCAAAATATATTACCGTCTCAGTTACAGAATATATTACCGTCTCTGTTACAGATTGGATCAGTTACTCTCTACAGAAGTTAGTCTGTATCGGAAACAGGAAGGACTGCCCTTGGATCGTATCCAATCCGGACCATCTAGGGATGTAAGAAGCCAGGATAAAAGTTTGATAGAGGATTGGCTGAGTGCCTACATTACAGGGGAAGATAAATGTACCTGCTAAGAATAATTGTAACAGTTCCGACATTTACAAAACTTTTTTTTTAAACCCTTAGTGATTGAAATTTGTTCGAATAAATATTGCAACACCAAGAAATGGCGATAAATATTCTATTGGTAATATTGTTAGTTATTCAGGAGGAGGTTTAAAACATGTTTTACTCTTAGTTAATATTTGTATTCATACGTTTGTTAAGTGGGTATTTAAAGACTCGGCCTAGGCAGTAGATAGTTAAGTCAAAGTAAACGAGAATGGAGTGTGAAAGGAGTGTGAAAGGAGTGTGAAGGCAGTGTGAAGGGAGGGAGGGATTGGAAAGCCACGCCCAATGCACCAGTGTGGAATTCAAACCCCGACCACCTCTTCAGTGGTGACCTTATTAAATACTCGTCCAACGACAGAGACAGCCTGGACATTTAGTAAAAAAAAAGTCATACCCAGGCGAAAAGCCGTCCAAGTAAATTTTGTTCTTATTCAAAATACAGTGTTTGTGGTAAAGACCAGTAAGTTCAGACATTTTACAAATTCCTGTACAAATATACAACTAAAGTTTTTTTGAAGAGACCTATTTAACTTTTTGTTACGACATTGAGAGCTCTGTATGATTATCACTGAAAGTAATTGCTTCGCCTTATACATAATATAGAGAAGGTTATTAGTTTAAAATCTACAAACTAGCTCAGCCTAGGAAACACAAAGAAACATTGAATACCTAAAACAGGAGACCGTAACTACAGTCCAATTAACAAAGAAAGAGCCTTATCTGACAGCTTGAACAGTTACTAGATCTACTTTCATAGGAAGAACCTTATCTGACAGCTAGAACAGTTACTAGATCTACTTTCATAGGAAGAACCTTATCTGACAGCTAGAACAGTTACTAGATCTACTTTCATAGGAAGAACCTTATCTGACAACTAGAACAGTTACTAGATCTACTTTCATAGGAAGAACCTTATCTGACAGCTAGAACAGTTACTAGAT
>CABFWB010002652.1:47047-100211 GCA_902151455.1 Timema bartmani | reverse complement strand
AGTGTAGTTAGGGTCATTTTTACCACACGTTTTCCCCATCACAAAAATGAAGTTGATCCACTTTATAAATAAGAAAACACTTTCGATAGTAGTGTCCCTAAAACATGCCTGTGTTAACATTGTGAACCTGTGAAAATGCTGACCATATCATTAAAGAAATTAAGTAAATGTGAGCAGTCATTTTTGACATGACTAAGCTTGAGAAGATAAATAATTGTGGAATAAACCGTAATAATATTTATAACTTACCTTATTTTACATAAACAATGTCACAGACTATTTGAAACTTTCTTTAAATTGTATAGCGATTTATTAAATGTTATGTGTAGCTTGTTTACATTTTTTTCTAATCTACGGTTTTTTAAAGTAAAAAAATGGCAAATACATGTAAATATTTTAGAACAATTGTCTCATTTCTAATAACGCTTCTATCATACTATTTTTAGGGAAATGAGAAACTAAAACAGGTCCTACTGCCTGTTTGGGAACAATTTATATATACAGGATGTTTGGAAACCCATAGTCCAAACTGCACATATAGCTTGTTTAAACCAAAATTAATACAAAATATCTATTTACTTACATCCGAAAAACTATGCTAGTATCACTAAATTGTGTTTAAAGTTTCGGCGTACAGTGCCGGGAGCGCAAAGCTTTTCAAGCATGCGTGTACAACAGGTTGCATAGGAGTTAGGCGCGTGGAACTGCATATATCGACATTTTGGAACACAGCATAACATACCACAATTAATAGTAAACAACACACCAGTCTATCTAGGAATGCAAATACGTTTTGAGGGTCATCATTAGCGGTCCTACATAACAGAAAGTGAATGCCATAATTACAAGTACAGTGCCGCGCACCTAGCTCCTATGCAATCTGTTGTACACGCATGCTCGAACAGCTTTGTTTTACCGGCGCTGTGCGCCAAAACTTGGAACACAATTTAATGGTATTAGCATAGATTGTTGGATATAAATGAATGGGGGAGTTTGTATTACTTTTGGTTCAAACAAGCTACATGTGTAGTCTGGGCTCGGAGTTTCCTAACACCTGTATCCTACCGTATGTTACGTTGTATAGTATTTTATAGGATTCATTCGCAAATCATGCGTTTTTATATGTGAGTGGTTTGAGTGAATAGAGTGAGTTAAAAATATTTTCATTCTCTCTTTTTGTAGGTATTTATTGTCTGTGGTGAATCTTAAATCTATTAAATAATATTTTTCCAAAATAATAACAAATAAAAGTTTGTATTTCAATTTATCAATTGTCTAAATGTAATATTTTTTAAAGTGAGATCAAATTAGAAACAAAACATAATATTTCCAAACCCTCGTAAAATTATTCCTCATAAAGACACCCATTTTGCTTTTGAGTATGGTGTAAAGTGGTCAGGGTTTTAGGCTCTTGGTTCTCGACCATTTGTTTGCCATTGTTTATTTTGCTATTTTAATACTATTTGCGTTCAAACCGAATGGGTAGTAAGATAAGGTGATAATAATAGATTACTACTATTCTTAAAACACATAAATTCATTGTTCATATAATAGGTTTGCAAGTGACCATCAGTTATAATATATAAAACACATAGTTTGAACAGTTTATATGTATTTCTACAAAAATTTCCCCCGGTTTGTTTGTTATAAATTATGTTTTCATTGTCAGTATACTGATAAACTAAACTTATTATATTGCTCTCTAACCAGCTACAGTAGCCCCATGGCTTCTTTGGTGCTGACTGACAGTTCACAGCTGACTTCTGACAGTCAGCAGTTAGGTATATACCTAAATTTTGACTGTCAGAAGTGGCAGCTGCTAAACACATGTTTTTTGCAGATCATATGGTTCAGCGTAGGGATAACTAATTTAGTCTAGTAGCTTTTCAAAGCCATCAGCTGTCAGCTGTGAGCTGTCAGTCAGCATATATTTGTCTATTTTAGGCTTAGTTTAATCTATATTTATCATTACATAATTTTTCTGCTAAAATATTTTGTCATAAGAAAGTGTAGAGTTTTACGCTAATTGTAAGTAACCCAAGCTATGATCAAATTTCTAAGCAACATGAATTATATTCTAAATCTCAATTCATTATCTCCGTTTTTAGGCCTTTAACTTTTCAAGCTAGTATTTTTCATTATTATAAAGCTATGATTAGAATATAGCTTCATCTAAATATGTTACTTTTACTTTTTGCTTGAAATAATCGGGATTGTTTTATTTTATTTCTACCCGGAAGCTGGGGTATATTTCGAGAGGCACGTGTGGCTTCTCAGAGTAAAGGGGTTGCTTGGTACGGAACCGCCATACAACCAGCGCATATCAATTGGCGTATTTTGTTTCTGATCTTGAGGGCGAGTGGAATGACACACTACCCGAATAGCACACGAATGGATTAGATGACAGACGTGCGACTGTTTAATAGGCCTAATACTTTTTTCACCATCGGTTGTTGAGATGAGCTTGCGGAAGAAAAAGGGCCCACCCTAGTAGATTTTATAGTCGATTCCAAAATTAACAACAACGGATTATAATGGAGTGTCTACCCACTTCTATCATATAGTTCGGGAAATTGAGTCACAAAAGAGTATCTATTTACCATGGACTAATAAAGGAAGATCATAACTGTACTGTACATATTTTTACAAGGTCAAGATAATTATGGGTTATGGCGCGTCATCCCTCAAGTTAATATAAGTCACAATGTTATTTCATACAATATAGTTATGTTAAATCTTCAAATTATACTCACAACTTACTGTACTAGTTTTATATATTACAAATAATTACGTCGTCAAACCTATTATCTTTTTTTTTACTTCACTTGCACACCCCCATAAGTTATAAACCCTGGCGAGTTTTTCGATGCTCTACTGAAATTACTGACTGCCACGGACCAACAAATACTCAAGAAGAGAGAGAATTGAACACAAGGTGAAGAGTGACTAAGTTTACTGGCTGTCTAAAGAAATATAAACGCATCGCTTTCTTAAACACAATAATAATAATAATAATAATAATAGCCTTTATTTATCTGGCGAAGTTAAGACGTCAGCCTTCTCTTCCACTTAACCATAGTTGAATACAACAAAAACAATTTAATAAAGTAATATTAAAATAAGCAGAAAAACATTCGCACACTCATTCATACACTCATTTAAAGCTCAAGTAGTTGCAAGAACTCAGTTTAGCTTGCTAAACAAGATAAATCCCTTAACCGCACACTTGAAGGGAATTTTAGATGTTAGTTGACAAGTCGAGTTATCTAGTTTGTTCCAAGCCTGTGATCCCAGGACAGTAAAATAACGAGCATATGTTTGAGATCCATGTATGGGAATAGACATCTGTAGAGTGAATTCTGATCTAATAGTTCGGCTATGTTTATCTTTCAGAAATAGGAACCGTGAAGATCGGTAATGAGGCTGAGATTTTGATAATATTTTGTGAAGAAATACTAATAAGTGTAGCCTTCGCCTTTCATTATATCTTAAGCAAACCAGTTTATTAAAATACTTAGAAACATGACCATGCCGTTTTAATTTAAATATGAATCGAACACATGTGTTTTGTAGTCGTTGTAGTCGTTCTGCTAGATCATCTCTTAAGTCATTGTATACTACGTCACAGTAGTCAAAGTGTGGCATTATTAAGCTCTAAACAAGGATAATTCGTACATTTTCTGGGAGAAAATTATTTAGCCTTCTCAGTGAATGTAAGCAGGCAAACACTTTCTTACAAATAGAAGTTACCTGATCTGTCCAATTAAGATTTTCATCAATAATCACACCAAGGTTTTTAGTCATTTTTGTCAGTTGTACTGTGGCTACTCCTAATCGTATGTCAGTCAGCAGGGAACAATCTACATTCAGTAGTAGTCTGCTTGTTTTTATAAGAACGGCTTGAGTTTTATCAGGGTTCAATTTAAGTCCATTTTTTTCAGACCAAGCATTTATTGCAGCTAGGTCAATATTTATTTGTTGTATGGCTGTATTTATTGAAGAACGGTCAGTGGAAATATATATTTGAAGATCATCTGCATACATGTGATATTTACAGTATGACATTGAAGAAGTGATGTCGTTCACATATAGAGAAAAAAGCAATGGCCCTAAAACTGGGCGCCATGTTGAGAATGTGTTGCCTATCATAACACTTTGCTGGCGACCATGCAAATACGATCTCATCCACTGGAGAGAAATTAAATAACACACGTAAATTTACTAATAGATAATTAAAATCCACAGTATTAAAAGCTTTTGAAAAATCTAATAATATAAGAAGTGTTAACTCGCGCTTATCCATGGCTAGTCTAATGTCGTCTGTGACATTTATAAACGCGGATCACAACTGATTGATTTAAACAAACCCAATTAGAGATATGCCCCATATAAACAAGTATAGCTCTCCAAAATCCATGTAAACAGCTTGTCTTATTCCATGTGAAAGTATTGTAATCATCGGACTGTCATATACTGGTAATTAAGAATGTATTTAGTCTTTACCTAATATATTTTATTAACTTGGAGGCTATTAATTTAATAAGTATATGGTTGAATCTAAAAATAACTTAACTTCAAACTTGGTTTATAAAATTGTAATGCCAGTCTAGTCTTTTGTTTCATGAACTTTAAGTATGACCTTAGCTGGAAGCGATTTTTTTTTTTTTTGCACTATTACTCAAGGAAACATTTGTAATATATAAACTAACTACTGTAGTAAAAGTAATTTAAAAAATGTGTTTTATTATTGTATTTTATTATTTCTCCTTGATCGTTATACTTTAAACTAAATATAAATAAATGAATTAATGAATTGTATTGGGCGCCAACTACCAACCCCTTTTATTTTTCTTGGGTAGGTAGATTTTTTTTAATATAACAAAATGAATTTATCCCCTGAAACTGCTCAGTGGTATGACTAAATCCCCCTTTCCCAACAATTCTGGACTTAACTATAGTTTTAACTAAATTTGGACACTTGCAATAAAGGACTGCATATTTTCCTGGAGCAGATTATTATTCTTGACATGGACATTCAACCCAATAAAACTATCTATACATGGAATTGCAAGGTTCAAAATACAATGTACATTAATATAATAGATAAAAGATGACACAGTGAAATTTAAAGAGTTTTTGTAATTATTGTTGAAAGAAAAAATCAGACCCTTAAATTAACCCTACCTAATAAGGCATGCCTTCAATGTTATAAAATTAATAAAAGTATTGTCAAGCAATACTTGAAAATATAAAACTATCACTTGAATTGTGATGACAAAACAATAATTTTATTATTAATTATGACACAGAAATATTCTTTTAGATAAAATAATACCGGGTTTTTAATATTTTTTAACACGTTAAAACAATATGAGTTCTTCATAAATGTAATTTAAAGCTCTAGAAACTGGATGATGATAGATGATGAATTTGGTCTCGCCCAATAATGTCCCTGTAGAACGGTGACCGAAGGCTTTGGTAGCAACAGGCCTTATATTTTAACAAAATCTTCGTGAAAATTTGCATTTGACCTTTCTCAAGGGCTAATCCTTATTTTTTGTTAAATGTTTTCTAACTAAAGTTACAATTAACAATAGCAAAAAAGCCATTAAAGGATCCCCGAAATCGGGTCCTTCCTTACGCTTTCCAAACAATTTCATCAGAGACGACAAACAAAATAAACAAAACAAACTAATTGACAATCATGTTCTTCTTTTAAAATCATTTCCGACTTATAAGAACAATAGTTGCCAAGATTATATAACCAACAAAACAATAATTACTTTTTAACACAATGAAAGATAAAATAATAACTATTATAAAATAACTTAATATTATAATTTGACAGATAAACACAAACCATCTGTAAAAATAAATGTTGAATCTCACACCAAAAATCCAGCCGAAAATAATAATTCCTCTTTCTTCCATTAGGGACAATTAGTTTCTCAATGACTACCAAAGTATATAAGCGTCCAAGAGCAAAAATAAAATGAAGATCTTAATGGTTCCAAAAAATAAACCACTGTTCAAAGCAGATAGCGTTAAAATCACCCACAAAAATAAATAAGATGCATGGAAATTGGCACTTTAAGAATCAAAATAAACAACAAGGAAAATGTAATAGAGTGACATACAGGTAATTAAATCATATAATTTAAGTTGTAAATAAATAATTAATATCCGGAACCTTAGGAGTTGTGTAATCTGATAGAAAAAAAAATCCCCAACAACAATAAAGTTTTCTACGGAATTAAGTATTTATAAGACTGAGTCAACCGTCTATTAAATTGATATTCTTTTGGTAAAAATAGCATCACAGTATGCTCTTTAATTTTATAGCCATAGTGTCTTACTACTCAGTTATACTAAAATTGATACACTCAAACACATAATATGAAGCGTACAGGGGAAAAAGGAGGAATGTCATCAACAAGTGATTTCCTGTAAAACAGATTTTAAAGTTTCAATCTTACGCTACTACTACTACTACTAACAGTTTAGTTCCCACAACATATTTATTTCTATGTATCTATGTTTTATATTTATTCTAATAGTATATTTTTAATTTGGGATGTGATTTAATTTTTGTTTAGTCCTCTTCAAAAGTATGTACCAACTCTGTAATGTAAAAGGGGGGAACGTCAAATTATGGTAATTATAGTTTTAGTAGGTCTTGTTCCAATAAAACAGTACTCCAGTGGAAAAAAAGTCTGATTTATCATTTAGAACATTTTATTATAAATCTTTACACTAAAATGTTATTCTATTATTGTGAATATATAATTTATATTTTTTAATAATGAAAAAAATAGAATAAAAACAAACAACAGACGTATTATAAACTATAGTTAATTTGAACCCAACATATAAATTTGACTGTCTCTTTTTGCCTTTCTTTACAGAAGATTTTGGTATTGAGCTATTTTGCTAGTTCACTGTAAATTTGTTAAATTCAGCTATTATGATGTATTTCCTACACGTACATCAAGTTGGCCCGCCACTTTCTCCAAATGAATTGAAATTACTACAGTCCTTAGTGCTACGTTTGTGCTCATATGTGCCCGAAGCACGGCGTTTGTGCTATTTAATTACTCAAATTATTACGATTTTAATGTGGCGGGCCAACTTGATTTCAAGCTGGCCCGCCACATTTTTTAAAACATCATATCTTGATTTTGATTACGCCAGTTTTTGTGCTCCATTTGTGCTAATATGTGCCCAAAATTCAGCTTTTGTACTATTAAATTACGCGCGTGGCAACAATTTTAGTGTGGCGGGCCAGCTTGATGTTCAAGTTGGCCCGCCACATTTTCGAAATCAAAATTTTCTTATGCAATTCGTTAGAGCTGCGTTTGTGCTCATATGTGCCCGAAATTCAGCTTTTGTGCCATCAAATTATGCTTTTTACAACGATTTTAATTCTGCTGTCCACTGTTGTGAGGCGAAGTCAGGCGGGGCGGATTGCTTGGTAGGATTACTGAGGGGAAGATAGATTTTGCGTCCATTGGAGCGAAGCGGGAAAGCTAACACTGCACAACTGGAGCACAATAATAATTGACTCTGTAAGCCTACAATTGAACTTTTTTGTAGAATGAGATGGTCAACAAGCCAGGATCACAGTTTACTAAGATAATATTTCATCTCGGTAAAATTGTATTGTATCTAAGACTTGGGCTGATGTATTTTGTCGTCACAGTATAAACAATCCTATAATGTACTGATATAGGTTTTTAAGTTTAAAAATAACTTTCAAATTAATTTCTCTTGAACTAAGTTGTAAATTTAGTTTATACACCTAAGCGCGCCTTTATTGAACTTTTAGGAATCCACTTTATTCCACAGCAGATTAAACATTGGAATCACATTTAATCTGGTTGCCACTTACACGGACTCAAATTGTTTGAGGGTTCAAAGTTTATTTCTTTGGGTGCACTCAAGGCCCAAATTTTGATGTATTTTTATTCTTTACACATTATAAGTAATGCTCATACGTACATACATTATGTTCAAGAGCCCTTGGTTGAGAACTCCATTGCTATTTTTTTTTCTCGTATTTTCTTGGGTCGTGTTATTATCAATTTTTATGCATTTAAGTTGAAAAAGTACATTTTTTATTTACTCTAAATTTTTGACCACCTCATTCTACAAAAAAGTTCAATTGTAGGCTTACACAATCAATTATTGTGCTCCAGTTGTGCAGTGTTAGCTTTCCCGCTTCGCTCCAATGGACTCTTTGAGTATAAATACTCACCTCGGTGGCCGCACGGTCTAATGTGCTAGTCTCGTGCTAGACTAAAATGCCGAGGACGGGAAGGTGGTGGCTCGATCCAGGTCGGGTGCACCGTTGGGTGATATTTCCTAAATAAGAAAAGACGACTATTTTATTGGGAAATTCTCTTATTGTTGATAGCAAGTAATTCATTATTTTAATTCTGTTTTTTATATAAATATTAATAAAAGCATGATTTTTCAGCAAATCACCGGAGTTATTATAATAAGATCCGATTGTAAATTTATATCAGTTTCATAATATAATGCGTTATGTGACAGTACTTGGATTTTAGGACACACAATCATGTTAAGCCTTCTCTCTTTTTTAGCTCTAAAGGGAACGGGACTTTTTCTCATGATTATATTTGAATTTTGTTAAAGAAATTTAACAATATATTATATAATACTTTTAAAGGAACAACAATGACTTTCTGGTGTTGTTTATAAGAGTAGTGATAAAGGTATTTTAATTGTACACTATTTAAATGAAATTAGAGAAACTTGGAGAAAGAGTAGCTTTTGGCTCTGATACCACACAGCCCAAAATTAACTATTCGTGCTTATCAGGATAAACTCCATCGTCTTGACCAAAACTGTATCGAAGTTCCTTTAATAGATTGTAATGAAAGATTTAAAATAAATTAAGACAGCTATGGACACCATGAATAAGGTTAATTTAATTAGGCCCCTAGTGTTTATTTTATATTGATTTGATTTGTTTTTATTATGTTTTATTTTTGTTGTACCTCTGAATCTAAAAAGGTTAAGAATATGAAAAAGTTTTTTACTGTCATAAGAGAACAATGTTTGTGACTTCCTAATTATTTTATTAATATAATTTCGTTGTCAGCTTGATTCACCTGTTCGGGTTATACTCATAATATGTCATAATTACGCTAATCTGTTAAGGATGAAGTAGGTTGTAATTGAGAGAAAGTGTACCCACCTTTGTGTGGAAGTTGAGTGGAAAACCATTTAGGATAAACCATCATTAGTACAGTCAACCAGTATTCAACCCCCAATCTTCCCTCATCGGCAGGCCAATTTATTTAGAAGGGGAGGCCAAAGACTTTAGAGCAATCGACTACCGATTATGTGGATTTTTTAGGACCGCATCCTACTACCTGTTCAGGTTATACACCTATGTACGCTAATGGGATAGGGATAAGGTAGGTGTAATTTATAGTAAGTGCACCCACATTTGCATGGAGAGAGTGGGGAAACCCCCCGCAGTATACCCGAGCGATATTGAACCCCGATCTTTAGTCCTCAGCATTATAGTCTAACACGAGATAGCGCATTAGACCGCGCGGCCACTGAGGCTGGTATGTGGATTATTCAAAGTTGGAATGGTTGTTTTACGATATTGGGGTTTTGACTATATAGTATATACTTAACTGCTTTATAATATCGTGCCAATGTTAAAACTTTGTTTCTTTTGCTACGTCTTACTACTCGACGGAGATATATGCAAATTTCTATTTTGGGGTGGATGTATAAAGGTAGGTTTCTTGAGTAAGTGTACCCGCATTTGCATATAGAAAACTTGTGAAATAATTTGAACTAAAGTAAGAGAACAGGAACTCAAGCCCCGACATCTTAGTCACCATAAAACTAGGATAGACGAAACTAACACCTTTTCCCACGTTCTCAGCTGTGTGGGTAGCGTGGTATAAACTACACACATCATTAAAAAGTACTCTAATATATAGTTAAATATATATATATATTATAATTATATAAATAAAACATTATCGGTGGGCACGCGGACTTAATGTCAGGTTCATAATATTGTTTTTCTGGGGATAGGCCATCTTGGCAGCAGGAATTGAAGACATATTTCCAAAAAGGTTTCTCCTTCTCCCTCCATATAAATGCGGGTACATTTCTCATTAATCCTACCATCTTAATCGTTACCCTACTACCGTGGTTATACTGTATTGTTCGGACGGGTAATAATAAGCATAGTGTATGTATATATATATATTATATACATACACTATATATATATATACACTTTTTTAAGCAATAATCACCAAGAATATTAATACATATTAATTATATTTTTATATAGCTATTAATTACTATCGCATTGGCTAAATATATTCTTTATACTTTTATTGTAGTTGTTTTATTCATAGTTTCACTAACCATTCAAATTTCCATTATATATATTAATTCTAACTTGATGTTAGGAATTAATAGGAAATTTACATGCATTTGCGTGAANCCCCCCCCCCCCCCTCCCCGTATTCTGTTGTTTTTTTAAGCAACGCGTCTTATTACCCGTTCGGGCTATACGCCTACTACGCTAATGGCTAAGGGATGAGATATGAGTAATTTGAGGAAGTGCACCCGACCGGGATTGCACCCCGATCTCTCCGTACGTGGCAGTCAAGTCTAACATGAGAATAGCGCCTAACGCTAGACCGTGCGGATTGCGGCCACACACACACATATATCTAAGATTTGTTACTGCTTGTTTTGTTTTGCAAGCCGTGTTGGCTATTTTTTTTTTTTCACTAATAATTTCTCGTCGGTTGCTTTGAACAAGAATTTTTCCCTTATTCCCCTTTAAGAAGAACAAATCCCAATGTAGAAAATAGCTACTAAAGCTCCGGCTATATGGAGCCGCACCGCACCGCATTTTTCCGGTGGAATGTTATCCATGTTTTTAAATTCAAGTGGCTACACGAGTCCGCACCACACCGGCGCGGACGAATCGTCGAGAGAGCATTTATCCGCACTTTTGCGGTGCGGAGCAATGCTCTCTCTTGAACTTATACAAGGATCTGATACACCTAGATTATGGGTGGAGTGTGATTTATATTCTGTATCCAGTATGAAACAAATTCTTGATGGAAAGCACATGAGAAGAGCAATTAAAGCTAAAATAACCACAGTCTCTACATTGACTAGTTTGCTTCTATAGGAATTTGGGGGAGCATATCCAAAAAAACTAGATTGTGTGAAGCCTCTTTTCGAATAACTGGTTAGGGGATTGACAGCTAGAAACAAAAAAGATTTTCAAATGACACATGCTTTGTTAGTTTCTAACATAAAAGAAAAAAAATTGTTGTAAGAATATACAAATTTTCTACAACAAGAATGGCCAGCGCCTGTTTTCAGACTAGCATGCACATATGTGGATATGGTTAAAACAATAATGGGCTTCATAAGAGCTGTGAGAACATCGGATTGGACACTGTGATTGGCATCCCTCCACGAGTTTGTGAAGTACCTCTTTGCATTTAATTGACTGAACTATGCACGGATTATTACTGTATACCTTTCAGAGATGGAAAACTTGGAATCAGAATATCCAGAAATCTGGAAGCAGTTAATGGAGGGGAATTGGGTCGTGAACAGAAGTTCAGTGCCATTTTGTGCTCTTGGAGCTGACGAAGCCCTAGAACATCAAAATCGAAAACTTAAGATGCATGGAGGACTTATTGGTATAAAACTTAACGAGAATGCTTGGAATATTTTTTTTTCTTGCTAATTCGGAGATATCTAGAATTGCAAGTGAAACTGATAAACTGATAGGCTTTCGAAATCAAGAAAAAAGTTAAATTTCAACGTCAGAATAACAATGTTCTTAAACTAAAAGAAGTGTTTCAAAACTCAACAAATCCCTTTCACTGCAAAAATGGTGAGCTCATTCATATCCTAACTCAGCGTGTCTTTCCACAGGAAGTACAAATTTTTTTATAGAGTGTGGCAAATGTTGGACAAGATCTTCACAGTACCTTTTTGAAACAGAGAGTTCACAATAACAACATACAGTTCTAGGCTCCTATGAAGAATAACGTAACTAAAACATGTAAAACTGCATTAAAGAAAGTTAAAATTACACTCAAAGACAAAACTGTAGCCATGAATACGGATCTGTACCTTATTTCGAGGTTGTTGAAAGCATCCAGAACCAGGCCTGACATATATTTCAAGTTCAATCTGAGTACCTACGAGTTTTCAGCACTTCCAAAGTCGTTGTTTGCTGCTGATGGAAGAATGCATCATTGCCTAGCTTAGTACAAAATTATGGATGCCCAAAAATCAATACAAACAGTACCCAGCCAAGAATATTACAAAGATAATGTTACAGTAACTGCAGATTTGGAAGAGAATGAATAACTACAGGGAAAAGCTGCGATAGTTTATGGCATGGCACATCTTCACACTTACCACAAACCGAGCTCTGTGAAAACATGCCATGACATCGGTGTAAACTTCAGCAAATGGAGTAGTGAAAAATTCAGCAATTACAGTGAGGTCTATGTGGTTTTTAACTCTTACAAAGAGAACTCATTAAAAAGAGAGATGAGAGTAATTCGGCAAAAAGGCTCAGATCCAATTCAGTAAAAAAATCAGACCAGAAACAACAAACAATTGTAAATACACCAATGAATAAATTATTGGTTCATGATAAGATAAAGAATAAACTGACAGAATTCCTTTCCGGCCAGATTCATCAATTCTGTGTGACCAATAGGAAAAACTTCATGGTCAATTGTAAGGACAATGCAGCTTTATCACATGGTGCTGATGTGTCTAGTTTTTCAAGTACCCAAGAGGAGTCGCACACGAAGATCATACTACATTCTGCATACTTAGAACAGAAAGGAATCAAAAACACACATGTTTGTTCACCCGATACTGATGTTGTGGTATTAGCACTAAGGTTAGATCCCCAACTTACACCTGAGCTTGGAGTTATCCTTGGCCAGGATATGAAAAGGTTTGTTCGGTTAGCTTCAATTGTCGCTATACGAACTTTCTAAATATTTATTAACTGACTGTCACGATACGAGCTTTTTATATATAACAATGGACTTAGGTTAGTATGTTACACATTGATTTTTTTTATCACATTTAATACACTGTATTTTATCAGATTAACTAATACAAACTTTGCCATAGTGGCCCACGCGTTCTTTTGCACGTCCAATCTCAATAAGAACCCCGATTTAACAGCACAAATAAAAAGCCAACCAATTACCTGGTTTTAATTTAAATTGATCACCGAGGGCTCTAGCGAGCAAAAGCAAAAACTACTTTTAGAAAATAAAATTAAAACACTCAAGTTGGCTAGTGCAATATATTTCTCTCTCTTTCACACCTACCCTGCTAGGTTTGAAGTTAAACTATTGTGAGGGCTGGAAACAAGCAAATTGAATGTTCATGACCAGTTGCTAGCTGCACGTGTGCGGAAGTAAATTACCGACAGTACAGTCACAGACTAATAAAATCTACACAACCTTAATGTAAATAATCCAGAAAGCATGGCAGTATTACAGGATCATTACACAATTTATAAAGCAATAGGGCCACTGGAAGCTTCTGCACTCCCTGGATTACACGCACTTTTAGGATCAGATGTAACGGGATCATTTGCAAACAAAGAGAAAGTAAAGTTGTGTAAGACATTCAATTCTGTACGTGATGAGCTATTAGAAGCTTTGGCCAAACTGTGGAATACACACTCTCTCACTGAAGATGTCAGGGCTAGCTTAGAAGAGTTTGTTTGTCAGCTGTATATCCCCAAAACAACACTGACTGATATAGGAGATGAAAGATGGTGGCGGTTCACACAGAAACAATGTAAAGATGAAAACCTCCCTCCAACAAAATATGCTCAACCCAGATTTATTAAGGGCTCATCTTCAGGCTTTTGAGTGGAATCAGGACCTAATCCAGCTTCCAAATAGTCTACCACCTACGGATTTTGAATGGAAGAAAGTAGGGAATACATATGAGCCAGTTACATGTTCCATGCCCTGTGCTCCAGACCTTATATTGGAACTTTGTCGTTGCTCATGGTCTCAAAGGCGTTGCTCTCCTCCATGTAAGTGTCATTATAATGAACTAAGGTGTACCGTTGTAGATGTGAAGGTAGTCCCAACTGATGTGATAATATGGGAGAGCTCGAAGAAGATTTTGAAAAAGACTTAGAACTAAGTGAAATTTGTAATGAAAGCGATGACGACTATAAATAAAAATGTGATTGCATTTGTGAATAGTGAATAGCAGGTATTACTTGTCTATAGATAACTAGCTCTTTACTATTTTTGTTTTTGTTCAAACTTTCAAACTATACTTTTTGAATCTATATTATATTTTAATCTCTAATGATTTATGTACTGTAAAAAATTTGGAGTATATGGGGTATTCATATGATGATACTAATATTAATTGATATCTGGTGTCCCCAGGAACAGTGTTATACATATACATTTTTAAAGTATGCATAGTCTTTATTGTTTCCACTGTTAAAAGAGATGTCTGAGTGATATTGCTGTTCACAGAACAACTTTTAATTTTAAGTACCGCTATTTTCAACTGTTAACACCAAAAGTAAACTTTTTTTAGAAAATGGTTAATCCTTCATTAAAATACTTAATGACATTTATTGTGTAGAGTTGAAGGAGTAACATTATTTGTGCACAAAACTTTTTTTATTAACGAAATGGATACTTAGATAATTGGGAAAAAGTCTTTGAAATGGTAGCCATTTTGTTTTTCGAGTGCAGCACCTAAACGCAATATTTTCAATAGTGCCACCATCGAAATTATATTTCTCCAAGGTGAAACGAGGAGAATGAGACCACTCCCACACTTGCATCATCAAAGAGCACACGGATTTACGTACATTTGACAGCCGACTATAAAGTATGTCTTTTTTTATTATTATTATTATTATTATTATTATTATTATTATTACTACTACTACTACTATTAAAGTGACCAGAGCTGCCACGCACTTGAGTCTGGAAATAGAAAGATTTTTTTGTCTATAAAAAACTGAGAAAATACCAAGATCTTTGCAAAACTTAAAAACTAATAATATTAAGGAACGTGAGACAATTAACTGCATCTTTATATAGCGGGTCTATTCACAGTAGCCATATTTATGGATGTAGGTTATTTAATCCATCATGATATGAGCATTCATACAGTTGTAATTGTACTATTGGCACCATAAGACCTCCCGATATGAAGGTGGCTGCGTTATCTGATAACTCAAAACATTAATTTATGGGTGATTTCAGCATGTCCACCACAGACTCTGCCTTAAAATATGAGTGAATAATTACCCTGGGTACAGGATGACTCCTTGATAACTAAATGGTAAAATAATTGGCGTAATAAGCCTAAGGTCCTGTGTTCGATTCCTGTGTCCAGATGTAATTTTTCAATTTAAAGAATATAACATATTACTTATCTTTAAACTAAAGATACTCTGAATTTTTTATGAGATTTTTCATATCAAAAAATCGCATTTCTTGTAATATATATACAAAATCATGACTAAAGTTAATATTTTACTGACTAATTTTTAAGTCACATCAATTAAGTAGGTATGTCATGCATAATATTCATCTAATTACACATTAAGTCCTCATCTTACACGATTCATTTGTTGTAAAGCTTCACGCGCTATTTGAAAAACCACGCCAATCGAATAAAATTTCAAAACGATGTAGTTTTTACCAAAATGTTTATTTCAAAGGATAATTTAAGCTAAACAGGCTCTGCTTTTCAAAATAACTTACTAGGAACTTAATTTAATATGTTTAGTGTGAGGCTTGATAGATGTAAGTGGTGGTCGGTCCTAAGTCAAAATACTACAACCGCATATCTACGAAACCGCGTAGTTTGAATCGGTATGAGTCAAGGACTTACTGTCTTTAAATACTCATTATTACTGTCTCAAAAAACACTATGCATATACCCAGGGATGGACTCATTTAAATAATTATACCCATTACTAAATAAATCTATATTTTTGAACACCTTACTTTTCTCAATATATTTTTATGACTACTAAAGCTATTACATAGAGTTATATTTAAAATCTTTGCTACAAGTGTTTCGACTGTAAAATATAGAAGATAAAATAGTAAAAGCCAATGTTTCAGGTCTAACTACGTGCATATAGACTAACAGTTCTTAAATACTGATCTATAAACGCCTCTTGAAGTGTTCCAAAAGCCTAGTTGTTACAGTCCTTGCACCTATGTCCTTGATGTCGGTCAGGCAACTCTAGTGTGTCCTTTTCACTCCTTTTGATATCATGGATAAACTGTTTCAAGCTGTTCTTGAATCCTTTAGCCCTGTAAGTCCTCTACTCGTCTGCCAATCTATTGCATATGCACTCCACTGCCAGAAGGCTATTAGCTAACACTCTCTTAATCTCCTCTCTTCGCAGGCTCCAAAATGCTGTTATGATCAGCAATCCTGCCCTGAGGATACACAAATATCAATAGTAATAGGCTGTATTATATATATTTGCATTATTAGAATCATATTGTTTAGTAACTCTCTGAATTATATTAGCAGAACGGCTCACTACTGGGAAGTAAATCAGTTCACTGAAATAAGCCGTTTAGTGGGTCATGAAAAAGGATCGAGTAATCAAACTTAATAATTAAGATAAGGTAAACTAAAGTCCAATTTTCAAAGCAAGAGCCTTCCTTATCTGTACAGCTAGAAAATATATTATATTTACCAGTGGCGTCGCGTCAGGGCAAGCAAGGCCAGTAGTCCTTGCCTTTGCTTAAAGCTAAGTAATTATTTATTTTATGTTTGAAAAATATTCTTCAAGCATCAATGTGTTTGAAAGAAATTTTCCCGCGCATACCAGTGACCGTAACATGCATGCAAGACGTGCACTAGTTCATTATACGGTGGTTGTAAGTCTATATATGTCCGTCTTTCATCCCATAGCTCTACCTAGTGTAGTTCTTATTTGTGACGTCATAGAATTAAGATGAAGAGAAGGGGATGAGCGGTGGAATTCAGGTAGGAATGCAATCAAAAGTGGAAATTTAATCGGGTGGGAATAGAATTAGGGGAGTTTTGCGTAAAAGGGGAAAATGGTTTAATTACTGCCCCCAGCCCGTGCTTACATATCTTTTGTGGAGTTTGTTGCAGCAGGTCCTTTTAAAGGAGTTAAAAAAAACTGTGTGAACTTATTGCAACGATCCCGGCATCATCAGTTGAGAGATCAGTTTCAACATTGAAAAGAGTAAAAACATATTCCAGAAATACTATGGGACAAAATAGACTCTCTGGTTTGGCACTCTTTTCAATTGAGAAGGATCTGCGTTTTAAAATGAAGCAAGGAGTAGACTTCCATAAAAGACTCATAGCAGAGTTGGTAAAAATTAAGATGAGGATGCACTTTATTTATCAACACTAGAAAAAAATACGGTGAGTAAAAGATCATTGATATAGGCCTACGTATTTAAAAATTCATTTAATATATAAAAATAATCAAATACACCAAATATGCTGCAGGTTGCAATATTAATGAAAATTTAAAAAAATATAATTTGTTATTATTTATATGTATGTTTAACGTAATTAATTACCACACAATATAGTCGGTTTACATTTAAATACAAACATAAAATGTTTTTATGTTTACTTAATATAAATATTGTCATCTTTAGATGAGGCAGAACCGGGCTGGGAAACACAGGAGTAATTTCTTCTCACTTGTTAAAATAAAGGGGGGCAATCAATATATGATCTCACCCCTACCTCCACATCCTCTTGGATACGCGTTATATAAATTCTAGTGTGCCTTATGTAAATCACGGAACAGAAGAACGCCTAATCCCAAAATTAGCATAAAAGTTAGGTCATCAAGCATCAGACGCTTTACAGCAGGGTTCCCCAACCCTATGCCCATGGGCGCCATGGCACCCGCCAAGCCTTTTGCGTCTGCCCGCAACTTTTTGACCACAGCTGAATAGTTCTTGACTAATAATTTTAATCTGTCACTTTTCCAACAAAAATCAAGTTTGTGCTTATCTCCAGGTATGCTGTTCTCAAGAAGTTGGTGATTGAAAGCCCCCCTCTTTCCAATCCCTCCCTCTGATTCCTCTTTCTTTGCCGGCTCATTTTCAAAGTGTACTTTATTACTCGGAACTACCATTCTACTCACTAATACCAAGCTAATACTTCCTATTTCCTTTGTAAATATCTTGACATGGGTCTACCCAGCTTTGTTGCTTGAATAAACACACAATAAATGTAGATTTATAAATGTACCTAAGCACCAAAATTGTGGTGAGTAGTTAAATATTTCCTTGTGTCTTTATTTTGGTCTTGTTAAAATCGTAAATAAAGCAGTATTTTTTTTATTTATTGACATTGACTTTTAGTTTGGTGAAAATTGTTTCAATTTTTTTAACTGGTTTTGGACTAACTTTGCGTGTGTACCATTTGCGTTATTTTATATGCGAATTTAAAAAATATTCTTTTAAATTTTAAACTCACAATTTCTTTTAATAATATGTATTTGTGTGTGTGTGTTATTTGCATTATGATTTATGTTCGGCTATAAATTTAGTTGAAAAGTGTTTGGTGCCCGCCGCACTACCGTTAGTTTTGAATGTGCTCCAAGGTACAAAAAGGTTGGGGACCTCTGCTTTACAGAGTGTATGACAGTGTGAAATGCCTTTGGATTTATGTGTTTTGGTGGTCAGTAAATAGTGCTATCAAAAACATGTCAGATTTGAAAGGACGTGGATGTGTAAATCATCCAGATATCCTTTGTTTTGCAGGCGATAAGTTCACACCAAAAAGTCAACAGAAAACTAATTCAACTTTCATTAAAAAGGCCTATAAACTGTATTTCGGCTGTGCACTTGGGGATCAAAATAAGAACTGGGTCAATCATATCGTGTATATCGTGTGCCGTTACATTAGCTGAGGGGTTTGAAAGGAAGACGTCATGCTATTCCTTTTTCTGTTTCAATGGTTTTGCGTGAACCAGAAGATAACTGTACGACTGCTATTTTTGTATGACTAAAATATCTGGATATTCAAGCCCAAACAAACAAACTATTAGGAATGCAAATGTATCCTTTGCACTGATGCTTGTGCTACATGGGGAAGAGCTACCCGTAACTGTGCTACCTTTAAATGCAACGGATATGAACACATCAGGCAGCGAAACAGATGGAACTTTAATTGACGAAAGGTATTGTCTTGAATCTAATGATAAAACGCCACATCTAATTGAAAAAGTATAGCTTGGGGATTATTTTGTGACTTGCGGTTGTCGAAACAGTAAACAGAGCTTCTTGGTTCTAAGCTTCAACAGTGGAACCTTTTAGCTCAAGACACAAACATTTTAAGTTTTAGAAAATAATAGCAACAAATTATTGTCTAAATATTTTGAAATGCACAATTCATTGTGTGTATATACATATATTAATGGCTTGATGCTGGAACTCGTACTTCCAATATAATCCGGAGGAGTATCTTCTCTTCATAGACTCATCCAAAGCTAGTCAGACAGCAGTTATACTACACAATGGAAATAAAGTGACATCCATACCCCTTGCTCATGCAGTTTAAATTAAAGAAACATATGAGAGTATGATTACACTGATAGAATAAATCAAATATATAGACCAAATGTGGCGAGTTTGCAGTGATTTAAAAGTTGTTGCTTTGCTTTGCTTCTTGGGCTACAAGGTGGCATTACAAAATACTGCTGTTTTCTTTGTCCATGGGATAGTTGAAATACAAAAAAAAAACTATTTAGTGAAAGACTGGACGAAACGTCAAGACTTTGTAGCTGGTGATAAAAAGTAAAACATCCTTCCTTGGTTGATCCTAGGAAAACAATTTTGCCTCCCCTTCATATAAAGCTTGAACTCATGAAATTTTTTGTTAAAGCACTAAATAACTAGCACTAAATTTAATTTGAAAGAAATATTTGCTAAACTGAAAGATGCAAAGTTAAAGAAGGGCATATTTTGTTGGCCCTCAGAGAAGGAGACTGCTTAAAGACCATACATTTGATGCAAAGTTAAATTACCTTGAAATTAGCTACTTGGATGTCTTTCAAGGCTGTTACTTTTGGATTTTTAGGTAGGAGAAAGGATCTAAACTACATCAATTTGGTGGAAAAGCTTTTAGAGGGATATAAAAACTTGGGTTTTAGGATGTGCTGGAAAAATATTTTTTTATATTCCCACATTGATTTTTCCCTTGAAGACTTGGGATTTGTTAGCGATGAATAGGGGGAAAGTTTTCACCCACCAGGACATTTTAACCATGGAACAACGCTATCAAGGAAGATAGAATCCTGCAGTGATGGGAAACCTTTGCTGGTTTCTGTCTAGGGAAACTGATGAAACACCGCACAAACGGAATTCTACAGTAACGTATTTACTTAAGCAAAAGTGAAGAATTAGGGCAATTTGAACCCTTAAAAGGGATTTTATAAATGGTTTTTAAAGCTTTATATTTAAATTACCTTGTATTCTATTATCATATTCTGAAAATTGGTGGTGGTTAGAGCATTGGCGTGCTAAGCCAAAGGTCCCAGGTTCGATTCACGTGTCCAGGTGTCATTTTTCAATTTTCAGAATATGATATCTAGATGGAGTAATTTCCCACTAAAAGCATAAATAATAGCTCTGGCTATTAATTCTTGTATTCTATTGTTTCAAAACCTATTTTATCATAAAATATTGCAATGGACTTTAGAAAGCAGTTGTCTTTATTTAGTATATTATTATATTTAATAAAATAATTGTTGCTGTATCTAATAAACATGATGTGAAAGAAAATTTTTGACTCCTTCATCGAATTCATCACACAGAAATTAGATATAATCACTTATTCACTTGCCATATACAAAGAAAACAATAATAAATCGTTGGGTAGAATCATTAGATATTTCATGCTGGAAAAAATTATGGACTTAAAAACCACCAAAAGAACATTGTTAAAACTCCATAAATACTTCATACTAAAAACAAACAAAAAAACCATGTCAACTACAGATAAAGTACTAGCTATGTTTTTTAAGGGCGTTGTTTGCTTTGTGTGAATATGATGCTATGATGGTAATAGTTAAATGTTTTTTTAAATACATCGTTCACTTTGCATGAAGATCATGAGAACAATGATGGTAATATTTAAATGTTTTAAGGGCGTTGTGCTTTGGCTGCTGAAGGTTGAAGGACAATCATGGTGCTATTTAGTTGTCTACCTATTTTATATATTTTTGAATGAATTTGTAGGTTTAAAGTTTTTGTTTTCTAACGGCGTTCTTAAAATGTATTTCTGATTGTTGTATATGAGGACAATAATGGAGCTAGCTATCTAGGTGTTTAAAGCATCGCATCTTTGATGAAGTAGATAAGAACAGTGATTATTCTAGTAAGTTGTGTTTGTAGACTTTGAACAATTCAATGGAGGTGATGAAGACGTTGTGTTACTAGTTAGATGTTTTATAATAACTTTGTTTGTTCTGGATGAAGGTTAATAAGTTAAATCACTGTGCTAATTAGGTGTTTTCGTAAAACATATCTCTTGATAAACGGGATGATTGTATTAGTAAGCTTATTCTTAGGATGCTCCTTACCATAGGTGAAATTTATGATGATCATTATTTTAGTGTGTTTCCAATTGCACCTGTTAGGTTCTAGGGTGTTCGATACTTTCGGTGAAAGGCGTGAGAATTATTATTTGGAGTATGCTTAAGGGTAAATGATTCATGGGCCAAGGTTATTGATGGATCTAAATACCCTAGACCTAAACCTTTGTTTAGAATGTAAGAAGGTGATTAAAACCATGATGGCTAAGGTACCAATTTCCCCAAGGAGCAAAATTCCAAACAAAGCCAGATATCATCATGCCAGCTTTGAACCCCAGCATCTCTTTATTCACTCTCTCCAAGAGCGACCCTACAACTGATGGTAACTCAAACATTTGATAATATAAATATCACTCACAAATTTAGATAGTACTTAATAGATTTTGTAGCGTTTATGCGCTTTAAATTAACGTTTATGAATGTTACTTAGAAGCAAGCAATTGCTATTGTTGATTAGAAAATTTTAATCTAATGTTGAAAGTTTTAAAACAATGTAATATAGCACAATAATAATAATTTAAAATATTAATTAACTACCAAACCAAATGTCATATTTATATAGAAATTATCTACTTGGTTAATTTGGTTTTATAAAAATGAATTTTGCTAGGAAAGCTGTACACCAAAATTATAGTACACTATAAAATTTAGTTTTGATATATTTTAATCGTTTATTTTAGTTGGCTTTATTATACATTCATTGCTGATTGAATATAAGGACGTTGCATCTTAATTACATCAATTAAATTCTTAATAAATTTTATTAATTATATGAGTGAATCATAATTGTCAATTGTCCTTATGATTTAATACAGTATAATGATTTGGTAGGCCTATTTCAGTAGGACTTTCTCTTAATATCTGTATTTAAATAAATAATCTTCCCATCATCTATCGGTAAAATATTGAACTTCTTCGAATAGGTGGGAAAACTGTGGCAACTTCATTTTTTTCGATTTTGTATTGTTAGTTTCATGTGTGATGTAACTTCAAAGATAATTTTCTCAACATTTTCAGAAGTAACAGGTTACACAGCTATTTAGGAGCTATTGTTCTCACAAGATTTAAAATAGATTCATAAAAACCATGTTCTCGTTTCACAAATTCAAATATACATTTTGGCACCTTAAATAACTATACTCGTGGTCTTACACCACTTACTATCCTTTATCTATGTCTTAAAGTAGCTATTTGACTTAATTGAATACTTTTGCTTTGGCGCTTTTTATGAGGTTTCTCTAGTGCTCTGTGCTCTAGTGCTATCTATGATTCTTTCTAGAACTATACTTGTGTGTTAGTCTTATTTTTAGTTATGTTGGTTAAAACTAGTTAGTTTATTGTGGTGTGGAGCTTTTCAGCACGATGTGTGTTGAATAATACTTCAGTCTTGTAAAGTTTGTTTAGCATTTTGATTCTGAATTAATCAAATAATGTAATAAATCTATATGGAGTTGAAATATATAATGAATATCAAATCATATATTAAAATAACTTAATATTGTGTGTCGTCTTGATGTGAACTAAACATTTAAAATGGTAATAATGAGAATTCTCCATTTGAGAAGTTAACCCCACTTTTACAATTTTGTGATAAAGCTATACAATTTATTGATCATGAGCAATCACGGGTCCATGCTAAAATAAGTATTATAGCCACAATTTATAATCAAGTGTGTAAATTATGTTTGGACACATTTTTTATGGTGCCTACTGTTATGTTCAACTCCGAGGAAGTCAAGAACGTTTACAATTTCTTTAAAAATAATGTATTTTTTACCAAACACCTATAACTAATATGTTATGATGCACAAAGAAACGTCACCCATCTAAATACTAAGATTAATGGGGATGGTAGACCTACCCATCATTATTCCCATTGTCAGCTTTTTTTTAACTAAGAAAATATTGATATTTGCCTTACATTTTTTGCAAATATAAAAACATAAAGAAGTGAATTTTAAAAAAAACTAGTCTTGATCGCATTAAAAGTACCACATTTGGCTGCTTTACACTTACATGGTGCATAGTCTGGGTATTTTATTGACTTAGATGCACTTACAAGAGTCTGTAGAATCGTGTGACACAAAGAGTTTAATCTTTTCGCATTTATGATTAATACATATTTACATAAAACGTTTATATTGACGCCGAAATGTTTCTTTTCACTCAAGTTTCTGTAATCTTGCGCACTATGACGTCTCCCCACGAAACTTCGCGTTATGACGTAACTGAATCATGTTTACCAACAACATTTATTATTAAATCAAATCTTTTATTTTATATATATTTTAGAGTTTAATTTAGGCATATTAACACATGAAAGGTTAGGTAGGGCTCGGTAGATATATTGCCATAGTATAAAAAGGTTAGGTTGAGCACGGTTGGTATGTTGTCATGGTAAAAAATATAAATAACTTAGTGATTTTATTTCCATGTCATTATCAATTTTTTTTCCGAGGTTTTACTTCACTTTCCTATCATGCTTGCTCTGTTTTCATAACTATTTTGTTTTATACGTTTTTACTTTTCTTTGTAGAATTTAGCTGTTATGGATATTATAAAACTTTTTTTTTAATCAGTTCTATGGTTTTTTGTTTGGGAGGATGTGATACTGATGTAGTATTTTCCATATTTGTTTAAAGAAAACGCAAAGAATCGGACCATTAAGGTGCTATGGACACAAAAAAAATTTAAAATTAAATATGCAAAGACTCATTCCCCTAAGGTACTTCTCATCTATTTCAATATGGCCTTGAAAGCTGGAACTAGAGATTTCTCACTCATCCACATAAAGCATAATAACTAGACCTAGCATTAGGCCTGACATATACTTTTATTTTGGATATTTAATTACAATTATTTGATTACAAGTGAGCCATATTCTATACTTAGGCCTATCGGTAGACATAAATTACATCATGTTGGTCTGGTTTCAACTATGAAATTTACTAGGCCTACAGTATTCTTTTATTTAGGCCTACATAATTATAAATTAGTAAGTGTCTTACTTTAAAATATTCTTTCTTAAATGTGTGTAGTATTTTGTGTTAATATTTCATGTTTTTATTTTGTTTCAGGCAAGAAATGCTGAAAAAGCCATGTAAGTGACTCAACAGCTAACAGTTAAATCTGTTGTGGCAAAGGAAATGACTGTATATTCACAAAAAATGAATACATAATTCTAACCAATTAATCAAGCTAAACACGCCTCAAAATGCTGGTGATCAGCGCTTTTTTCTTCAATATCGTTTGTTTACGTAGCCTGTATGTTTTTCTCAGGAGAGATGTTTATCAATGAACAGCCCAAAGTATTTCCTTGATCTACTTGTGTTACTGCCTCACCCACACAAATAGAATCATGAGCAATTTTAAATTAGAATATAATTTTCAATCATTTTGGTAACTTAATATATAATTTTATTACGGTATCTGCATTATGTAGGCCTATGTTGTATTTGTCCAAAAATTAATTAGGATATACCAAGTTTAAGAATCTGATAGGCAGCACTTTGGCACTAAAATGTATTAAATAATGGTGGCTCATAGTTTCTCGTGCTGGGCTGTTTTAGAGGGATTCAGTTCAACTTTTATTTTCAATACAATGTTAACAAACAGTTTAATTTAAGAGTAATTTAGAGTTAGGCCTACTAATATTCATCCGAAAGAATGAATGTGGAACCAAGATTCAAAAAATTTAATCTTTATCAAGCCAATCATGATTGAGCACTTTCTCTCAATCTGGCAGACTTTCTATTTGTACCATCATAAGCACTGATTTTTAGGGATGCACAAACCTTCAACTTTACTCCAAAACATTTTCTGGATTTAACAGTTAGTTGGGCTTTACAGCTGACGGTGTAATTGTTGAGGATCCAACCAACCTTCAGGTTGAGTGGTTTACTACCGTACCAATAGGCTACAAAGGTTGACAAACAAAAAATACAACACCTAGTAAAATATATAATCTTTGTCATTATGTGCTGTGATTCACTATACCAGTATATATTAATGTCCATGCATCAATATTATTACTAGGTGTTCTGTCTTATGACAGGTCCATTCAGTCAGTGAACTTAGACTGCCAATGTGCCCTGTCAATAATCTACATAAATTTAATCTTGACAGGTAATTTACATGTGGTACAAAACAAAAGTTTGATTTATCATCTCAGAGTGATATATGTTAAATATGTTTACAGTAAAACATTAAATTGTAAATCATAATTTATTTTTAAAGTTAATATAGGATTTGCTTTCAGCATAAATTATTAAAAATTTGGAATTGGCTTTGGGAATATCTCATATATTTGATTCAACTTCCTTCACAATTGTAATTAGGCTATATAAAATATTTCATTTGATTCATTTTATTAGGAGACTGGGTATATTGATTATATTCTTAGTTATATCACCTTAACCCTCTTTTCATAGGCAGTGTTTACTTTCCCCTTTAATCATAGGAGAGGAAGCATCTTAATGCTAACAAACTTTAAACTATTGGTGTCCTTCCAAAATAATGTGCTAGCAGCTAATGACATCATTGATTTTCTTTGACATTGTAAATTAGAATGTTGCATTTCATAATTGCCAGTGTTAAAAAATGATTACATTACATCCATTAATGTTTCTAGACTGTGACTTGGGTCAATTTTTTATTCAAACCATATATTTTCCACTACCCGTTTGCTAGGCTTGTCATAGCTTCATATTTCTTATAAACTAACTTAAATGTATAACATACACAACATCCAACCCCCAGCTGTTAATTCAACACTGTGAAAGAGGAAACCCACATTTCACCAATGATAAATTTTTCGCCCATGCTGGGAATCGAATCCGGGACCCTTAGCTTGATAGACAGATACGCTAGGTACTGACTGAGCTAAAGTTTCGGATATCTTTTAGTAAATATAAAACTAAATTAATATCTTTCACTAGGAAAACCAACCCTATTGTTATTTTCTCCTAAAGAAAACATACGGTACTGTCGTGAAAAAGTAGGCCTCTAACAAATTATGTATCCTCAAACTCAAAGAAGTGGATCTTACAATTTTGTTTGTCCCCATGTATGACTGAATCTATATGTAGTGTTAAAATTAGGGGTGGTCAGGCACCTAAAATTTCGGACAGTAAATCGGGCATCTAAAAATCCCAGAATGTAGGGCGAGTATTTTTTATGCCTGTATTTCAGTCGGGCATCTCAAGAACTTGGTAAGTATATAATACCATGTTAGCACTAACCTCTAATTCAAACTTTGAAAAAAATAGTATTTAACTCAAATTCATTATTTGAATTATTTCAATTCATCTGATACTAAACAAAGGTAAGTATTATTTTTTATAAATTCATAAATTATTATGTTTGCTTTTAACAAAACTATGATAACGTTTCTCACAGGTTACAAGTCTACAACATAGTGAAATCAAGATTCATCCAATTTAACTTTCTCTGTCATTGCCAACAACATAACAAATTCAACACTTCCACATTGAGATTTTTAGGCCCTATGTTTGCGAAAACTTAATTTAAATTAGTTTTCTTTATAGTTCTTTAATTTATTATTACTAACCATATTTGTTAGGAACTTAACTTTCACATAGCAAAACGAAATCTGCTCTAGTATTAACTATAAATTCTTGAAAATAAACTTACCATTTTAATTTTTTTTTAATCAAATGTGACTGTCTTAACTTGTAATTTGAAATTTAATAGGCCTGTGTCAAAGTTGTTTTCAAAATTAAATGCCCGCCCAATACAAATATGTGCTGCCCGACCACCCCTAGTTAAAATATAATTTCAAAAAGACTGTTCTAAAATTTCCTTTATGATGTGTTAGGACAACGCTGGCCCGCTGGAGGGCAGCTCAAGTTGGTGAGACTGGTAAAGAGCGTGAGAGGAGACCTTACCTGGCTTCTGAGTGTCGTGAACTTCCAAAGGCGGAAAAGTGGAGAATGCAAATCATACGAGAGATTGCCAAAAAGGTGGCACAGATCCAAAATGGTTTGTAACATGTTTAATTTTCTTTTTTAGTCCCCTACTTTTTTAATTTATTAATAACATAATTAGAGCTAAAATTAAAACTAATGTTTTTGGGGTTTAGCCATGTTAAAAAACTTTCAACGTTTCAGCTGTGGTTGCAGCCATCATCATTTGGCTTAAACCAGGAAAAAATAGTTTTAACTTAAACACCTTCTGCAAAAGCTTTTAAAACAAATAATTAGCACTAGTTTATATTCTTTATTCAGCTTGTATTACACATTTCACACCTCCCCTTAAATCACCCTTAAGTGCACCCTTCTGATATTTAAATTTTGACCTTCTTGTTCAATCTACTGTGAGCCTGACACCTTAAATTGTATAACCATTTATCATAAAATTATTTGAATTATCAAATATAAATTCCTGTGATGCAACATAAAAGTGGGAAAATTAAATTATTGGTATCAAATAGATTTTTTTAAAGAATTTAATTTTACTTAATTCGCTTAGATGGTTAAATGGTCTAAGGTGTAACTCTCGCAATAGATTGGACTAGAGATGACAGGGAGATCAAGTTTTGAATCCTGGTCGGGTGTACATAAGAGTAACATTTTTCTAAAATTATTTTCCATTTGTTTTGCATCAGCTGGTCTCGGTGAGTTTCGTATTCGTGACTTAAATGATGAGATCAACAAGCTCTTGAGAGAGAAGGGCCACTGGGAGGCACAGATCCGGGAGCTTGGTGGCCCCGACTACGCCAAGGTAGGGCCCCGTATGTTGGACCACGAGGGCAAGGAGGTCCCAGGAAACCGAGGCTACAAGTACTTTGGGGCTGCAAAGGATCTACCAGGTTTGGTATTTAGTTCTGTCATCCGTTTGAATAAGTTTGTAATTAAAAAGCTAAGTAAGATGGACACCACTCAGGAACGAAGTATTGAACACTAGTATATTTTTTAAATACTCTTTTAACATTTGTCCAAGAGTAAATCCTTTCACCTTGGGTCAGAGTCAAAGGTAATGTGCGGTAAATTTGGGTGGTAATAGCCACACGCCATTTTTTTTTAACAGAAATAAGGATAAAACTACCAAGCCTAAAAACCCCTAAGCTCTTTTATACTCTAGTGACAAATAAAAGCATAATCGTTAAAGAAAGGAGAAATGCTAATAAAAGGCTTACCAATCTATTTTTGTTGAGAAACTTCTAAGGATATATTATTAAAATTTATTGGGGACTGTGAATGGAATGATAACATGTAAAATACAAGTGGTTCAGTGGCCACTATAAATAATTCAAGACCCGCCTCGGTGGCGTAGTTGGCTAACGCGCCAGTCGTGTTGAGCCAGACCACCAAGGACGGGGAGATCAAGGTTCGAATCTCGGTCGGGTGAACTGGGGGTGGTTTTTCCTAAATGGTTTTCCACTTCCCCTCCACGCAAATGCGGGTTCACTTCCTCTAACTTCAACCTTCCCAATTCCTAATCCATTAGTGTAATTAGTACTTAAACGTATAACCCGAATGGGTAGTAAGACGCAGTGCTAAATAATAATAATAAATAATTCAAGAAATTTCGGCCGCTAGCTGCCTAATTTTGTCAAATACCTAAAGAGGGAATTATTTTTTTTATTTGCAAGTGGAGTTGTATGTAAATATTGGGTAAAAAAGGTCAAACATCTATAATATAAACAAAATAGGGAGCTCATCTTACCCCACAGATAACTTGGAACACCGACTTTTCACAAAATGTTTGAAAAATACATTCCAAAACTTGTTTCATGCACAAAGAAATCATTATTAGATATCTTTGATTTCACGCCCAAAAAAAACTGGTATTTATAGACAAAATTAAAGTTTTCTCACAAATTCTTAGTAATACTCTTATTTTAAAACAAAATTCATACTACTTCATTGGCTAAATTTAGTTTGTAGTGCGGCCTTTTTCACACACTTAAATGATACGTAACAAATGTTATGTATATAAATAGTTTATAGCCTCCACAGCAATCAATTCTTCAAAAAATATTTTTAAAAATAGCTGAACCTTGACTCTATTAATAAAAATTTAACCTAAAGCCAAAATGGCTCACAAAATGAAATAGTGGAACCTTCTCTTAATGCCACTATACTACTTTTCACACATTGTTCTAGAGGCTTTTTGTTGCAGTTTGTTGGTTACTTGAATAAATACTTTTATTACCAGTATTTATTTTAATCTTTTTGCTATAAACATAAGACTATTAAATTTCAACTTTATTTTACACATGAAATGAAGAAACAATGGACGCAATTGTATCTAGGGTTGGGAAAAAGGCAAGCCATTTAATGGTTTATTTACCTCACTTTGGAAGTCGGAATGAAATTGCTATATTAATAAATAACACATTTTAGATCATGATTTAATAAGTATCTCTCAGCAATGTTTTAAGATTTTTTTTATAATAAAAAAATGTAAAATATTGGTAATATGGAATATTAGGAAAGCTAAAGGATTCATTTTCAGACAAATATTTTTTTCCTCTCAAAGTGATCATAATTTTAGAGTGCAGCCTATTTTCGGGTTGCTACAGTAAAACATTAGGTTTACTTTGATATATAGTCTGTTAATGATAGGTTTTTACCTGGATGACAGTTCAAAAATCATATGTTTAGGTTTTTAGGTTGCCAATACTTGTAAAAGATCACTCTTTTGTTATAAATGCTAAGTTTTTTAATTACATGTTATATTTTACATTTAAAATAACATAAACTTAAGCTTTCTCATACGATTTCATTTATTTTAATAATTTCTTTTTATCCAACTCGAAACAATATTTTAAACATAGTTAAAAGTACTTATTCTTTGTTTTGTAACATTATTAGTTATGTTTAATACAGGCATCGTATTTACTTGGAAAAGATAAAATACTTGTCATTCTTTTTATGCATAGTAAATTATTTTATCGTATTTCAAAATATTTAACTGAATAAAATATTTGTATCCATTGCGTGGGTGCATCATTGTAAAAAACTGGTTCTGTCATGTTCAACCACATGGTTTAAATTCGTCGGTCGCCATTTTGAAGCTATTTTTGTTAGACCTTTTGTGGAAGTGCTGTGAATAGTATTTTTCTTAAGTGGAATAAAACAATAAATAAGCTTTGTGTCCGACTTCAAATAAATATATAAATAATATTGCCCAAAATTACTGTGGTTAACTATCACATTCATATATTACCATCTGTTTTCATTACATTGGTCCAAAGAGATAGATATTAGCTGTTGGCTATTTCTAGTAACTTTTTGAGCTGTCATTCAAGTAAACTTAGGTCATGAATGAATTATATCTATGCTTCCCATGACTTCCACCTTCCTTGCATGAAAACCACTCACCCCCTATTTTATGTGTTTGCTGTTTCAGGAGTGCGGGAGTTGTTCGAGCAGGAGCCGCCTCCGCCCCCGAGAAAGACCCGAGCAGAGCTCATGAAGGACATTGATGCAGATTATTATGGCTATCGAGATGATGATGATGGAATCTTGATTCCTCTCGAGCAGAATGAGGAAAGAAAAGGTGGGATATAAAGGAAGAAAGAAAAAATGTACTACCCATTTCAGTGGCCACATGGTCTAAGGTGTCACCCTTGCATTAGATTATATTGCAGATGACGAGGAGATCGAGGTTTGAATCTCAGTCAAGCGAATATAGCCTTTCTCATCCCTAAAACCATTAGCGTAATTATTACATAAGCATATAACCTGAAAGGGTAGCAAGTCGCGCTGATAAAATATATATTTATTTAGCTATTTCAATAACCATACCAACCAATAAGCTATTATCCAATTTTAATAGGAGTACAGTATTTTATAAACTACAAACATTTTTTTGCCGTCAACAATTATAACATTTTACTATATTATTAGTGTTATTTCACAAGCATTGATCATCACCATAATTATTATGAACATTTACCCATCACATCTCTTCAACATGTGTGTTCTTCTCTCTTTTCCACATTCCTCTACACTCCCTTAATTCATCTGTCCTTGCTCTTACTTTTGGCCTCTTTGGCCTAATCCAGTATTTGCGTTATTTCTACTCTCTTCTTTCCTCTTTGTGTTTGATAAAGGCAACAATGTAGAAATATTCTATTTATGTTAAAATGTGTGTGTGACTACTTCTACTATAGAATACAGAAGAAAGTAAAAAGATGTCACCTTTGTGCATTGGATTCTTCCCACATTTTTCCTCTTTCCCTAGGTGGGCTTTCTTCATCAAATTTACTCTTAATAGTTTATTTTTCATTTTCTTTAGTTTTATCAATTTCCTTTATTATAAAATTATTTAGCCATTGGGCTTCCTCATTTTTAAACATTATAGGGCTCTGCGAGTAATCAGATTTCGAGCTTCAAACTTAAGATAATTTAAAACTCATATTAATATGTTTAGCTACAAAACTTGCACTAGTTTAGTTATAGAATTATGTTGGTTAACCTGTTTAAAATCAATTTTGATCTTATCTATTGCAATACATATTTTACCAAATTTACCACATTTATATTAAAAAAGCATTTACTATTTCATATTGTTTGCTAGAAATATTATTTTAGTCATATTATTTTTAATTTTAAAGTATCAACATCAACTTTTATAAGCATTAAAAATTGAATTAAAGTAAATTTCTCAATAAAATAATGTCTAATGGCCTGTACATCATGCATAGAGGAATGGAAATGGAACAAAAGATGTGATCATGCACGATTACACTAAGGAATAATAAACAAAATATGAAACACTTCAAATTTCTAAATGTTTATGATTTTAACATTTTCTTATAGGGTAAATTAAGTTACTAAAGAATATTTTGGGGAAATATTAGCTTATTAAAACATCTCTTTTATTAACTTTTTATCAAGACAGTGTAGAAACACTCTACAATAATGTAAAGTGATAGTGAAGGAAGCCAACTTGAAAGGATAGTTAGGTTAGGCCTAGATATAAACAAACACACTTCTCTATTTCTTCTTACACTTTTACACTTCTCACTTCTTCAAACTTCCACAGTTGCACATTGTTTTGAATTGTCGGAAATATTTATTTTTCATATGAAGAGACATTAATTAAAAAGTANTAACTAATACACTTTAAATATATGATTTGTTGTAAATAAAATTATTAAATTTCGCCAATTAAAAAGTTTAATGTTGATCAAAAAGTCTGTAGATAAAATATTTTTCCCTGAAAAAAAATATTGTAATAGTACTATAAAGAGAAACTTGAGAATAAAATTAATCTTTAAATACATTACGGCTGTCATATTAACAATTCCAAACCCCTGTTATTCTTACTATACCAATAGTCTTTGATGGAGGGAAATAAATTTCCCGAGATGAGAAATTTTATTGGTTATTGGATTGTTAAGAAGAAAACTGAAACAGTGCAGTTAATTTTTTTTTTGTCCATTTCAGGCAACACCGGCAAATAACTATGATGTCTGCTACATATATAATAGTTTTGATGTTATTTATAGGCATTTAAATCAACAAACTACCATTATTTGTGTTTTAAATATTAATTAGACGATTTTATGAAAATTGGAAAGCAGGAGTCTGTGAGCTTGTTTTTTTTCTCATTAGAGTCGAATATTTCTTCAAGCTCCTGAGTTTAAATATATTCATAATTTTAAAATGTTAAGAGTATATATTTGTTTATTTTAAATGTAAATAGGTATCACATCTTTAAAATTTCAGATTTGAAAAATATACTAAAACACATGTTCTTAAAATATGAATGACACTTATTTTTATAAATACAACGTGTATCTAAAACATTGCATCAAACTTTGTCAGGTTATTCCTTGGGTGAAAATAGAATAATTCACATCAGCAACCTCGGGTCCATCTTGAATAATAAGGGCGGTATACACCCCTAAAGATAGAGCTAAAAAACGACTGTTGTGTGAAATATTATGAAAACTGCTTAGGGTATTACAACGAATATTTGTATACTACTTATTGAAACCTTGATCATTAATAAACTAAATGTGCTGTTACCCGTTACCCACCCCCATCATGTAAAAAGGGGGGGCTGTATGACTTTTTTCTGCAATAAAATATGTAAGAGTAAGTATTACCGATTTTGACTTAAGATTACAAAACATGGAGTAAAAATTAACAAAAAGGTGTCTTGGAGAAATTGTCTAGCTTTCCCCGTTTCCGAGATAATCATGCATGTGTGATTTCAAAGACAAGTGTTAATTCCTGCCGGGTAGGGAGCCAGTATAGCTGAGTTAGATACATTTGTCTCTGAGCTCAAACTTGTGTGATTATCTCGGAAACGGGGAAAGCTAGACAGTTTCTCCAAGACACCTTTTTTGTTAATTTTTACTCCATGTTTTGTAATCTTAAGTCAAAATCGGTAATACTTACTCTTACATATTTGATTGCAGAAAAAAGTCTTACAACCCCACCTTTTTACGTGATGGGGGTGGGTAACGGTAACAGCACATTTAGTTTATTAATGATCAAGGTCTCAATAAGTAGTATACAAATATTCGTTGTAATACCCTAAGCAGTTTTCATAATATTTCACACAACAGTCGTTTTTTAGCTCTATCTTTAGGGGTGTATACCGCCCTTATTATTCAAGATGGACCCGAGGTTGCTGATGTGAATTATTCTATTTTCACCCAAGGAATAACCTGACAAAGTTTGATGCAATGTTTTAGATACACGTTGTATTTATAAAAATAAGTGTCATTCATATTTTAAGAACATGTGTTTTAGTATATTTTTCAAATCTGAAATTTTAAAGATGTGATACCTATTTACATTTAAAATAAACAAATATATACTCTTAACATTTTAAAATTATGAATATATTTAAACTCAGGAGCTTGAAGAAATATTCGACTCTAATGAGAAAAAAAACAAGCTCACAGACTCCTGCTTTCCAATTTTCATAAAATCGTCTAATTAATATTTAAAACACAAATAATGGTAGTTTGTTGATTTAAATGCCTATAAATAACATCAAAACTATTATATATGTAGCAGACATCATAGTTATTTGCCGGTGTTGCCTGAAATGGACAAAAAAAAAATTAACTGCACTGTTTCAGTTTTCTTCTTAACAATCCAATAACCAATAAAATTTCTCATCTCGGGAAATTTATTTCCCTCCATCAAAGACTATTGGTATAGTAAGAATAACAGGGGTTTGGAATTGTTAATATGACAGCCGTAATGTATTTAAAGATTAATTTTATTCTCAAGTTTCTCTTTATAGTACTATTACAATATTTTTTTTCAGGGAAAAATATTTTATCTACAGACTTTTTGATCAACATTAAACTTTTTAATTGGCGAAATTTAATAATTTTATTTACAACAAATCATATATTTAAAGTGTATTAGTTATGAAAAAAAAAACAGCAATACATCTTAGAATTGTGTCGAGGAGGAACATTGTGGAGTCGAGCACACCATTTTTTGAAGAATCTGTGGAATCTTCTATCCATGTGTTATCCCTGTTTCAGCGGTAGCAGCAGTGGTGGCAGAGTATAAGCGAAAGAAGGAGCTGTCCCTACAAGGGGACATAGAGGAACCCAAGGAAGAAGAGGAGGAGGAGAATATTTATGCTGTTGCTCCTGATGTTGATGTGAGTCCACTTCTTGATTGATCGTACAATAGGTCTTATAAAGATACTTTGTGTCTTAACATAATTAAATAATCAATTCAGAGGATCCTAATCCTGTGTTGGTAATTTTGTCAGAGTTTCTCGCTAGGTACAGATCCAGAGGTCCCGGGTTCTATCCCCGGCACATCCAGAATTTTTCTGTAAAGCAGTGGGTCTAGAACCAGGTAAAATTCAGCCTCATGAGGACAAATGAGGAGATAATTGAATAAATAGGTAGCGGCTCCAATCTAAAAAATTGAGATTAATGGCCGGAGGGTTTGTTGTGCTGACCACGTGACACTCTCTATCCGCGAACCTTAGCTCTATCATCAGTAATGGCAGCAGCCGCTCGGTCGGTATAGCTTGATCGCTGGCTCAAGCCGTGAAGCTATATATTAAAATCACCTCTGTTTGTTGATTTTAGATTTATGTGAAGGATTGTCTTCACCAAATATTATTTATTATTTAGCATCACGTGTTACTACCTGTTCAGGTTATACGCTTAAGTACTAATTAGCTAATGGGCTAGGAATTGGCAAGGTTGAATATAAAGGAAGTGGACCAGCATTCACATGGAGGGAGAGTGGGAAAACATTTAGGAAAAATCACCCCCCAGTTCACCTGAGCGCAATTCAAACCTCAATCTCCCCATCCTTGGCAGTCTATCTCAACACGAAACTAGCACTTTAGCTAACTACACCACAGAGGCGGGTTTCATCAAGTAGTTTTTCATCAAAATTTTATAATAGAGATACCACAATTTCGTATTTTACTGATTCTGATTATATTTTAGCATCAATTTTTCAATATTAGATTTCTCAATATTTACAATTTCAATCATTTTCCATGTATACAACTTTACATTAAAAATATTATTTATTTGTATACCGTGTAGTAATATATTAATTGCAATGAATACTAAAACATGTAAATAGTTAAAAATAAAACAACATGGCTGTGTTTGATTTTCTCAATATCACTAGAATGCAAAGGTTATAAACTAAGTACATTTACAATTTTCTGGCACTGAACTGAAATGAGCTCAAAGTTCGAATCTCAGTCGGGTGTACTGGGAGTGGTTTTTCCAAAACCATTTTCAGCGCAAATGCGGGTACACTTCCACTGAATATAACCTTACTAATCATTAAAACCATTAGTTTAGTAAATAATAAGTGTAGAGCCTGGATGGGTAGTAAGACACGGTGCTAACAAAATAATTTGATGATAATGAACAGGATGAAAAATTACCTGATTCTAAATATTGTTATGTTTAGAAGAAGGTGCAAGAGAGATGGATAGAAACATATAAAAGGGACACAATGGTTTTTACAATGAAAAGAAGAACACATTTCACACTTTACATGGCTGCCATTGGACAAAGAGGCAATGGCCACCATGTAAAGTATTAACTGTGTTCTTCATTTCATTATAAAAGCCATATTATGTCTGTTCCTTTTACTTGTTTATATCCACCTTAACTTTACCTTCTTTCAAATACAGTACAATTGTCTCAAAACAAAACGAGGTTTTCCTTATAGAGGTATATATATTTGTGCTATTTTTAAAATAATACAATAATTATAAATTATTAATTTATGCTCACAGTTTGGCATTTTATATTTATATCCTCCCCCTTTTTCAAATAGTTGTCGCAGCATATTTAATCATGATAGTTAAATTATTGGCAAAAATATTAATAAATAAAAAAATTATATAAAAAAAATGTTTGTTGTTTTCCATACTACGAATATAATATTGTAAAGAAAATAAACCAAATGATTGGTAAAGAGCTGATTGGCCCAGCACTATGAAATATTGAAAATTGTGCAATAAAACATTTTCTAGGTTATTTTAGTGTATAAAACTATAAACTTAAGCATAATATAATATATTTTCAGGCATAAAACAAGTAACAAAAAATATTCTGACTTGTATTCGGCATCAAGAATATCTAATAATTATATTTTATTCGAGTTCGCTTTAAGATCAAAAGGTTGACTTTGCACACACCCTTACTTGTTCACTTTGGATTATAATTGAAATTTCGGAGCTTTGCAAAGGCTTACTTTCCAAACTTACACTGGATGGAAATAATCTTCACCTTATCAAGGGACTCATCTCATCACTGCACCATCATCACATGCTGAACTTTTGATTGATTGGCCCATACATTCGTACTTTTAGTTAATTTGTTAAGTAATGGTTAAGGCCAAGGTTTTTTAGTTTGTTCTATAATAAGTTGAGATAAACCACCAATAAGCAATATAATAGTTCTAAAACAAATCACAACTAAAAATATATACAAACGTTGGTTTGGACATGTTGAAAGGATGAGTGTGAATCGAGTGACAAAGGAAATATACGACTAAATCATGTGTGGATTGAAAGGAAGGGGTTGACCTTGTAAGATGTGGTTAAATGTTGTAGACAAATGTGTGAAAAAGCATTTTGGGACTCGGTGTATGCAGGGTGTCTACTATCCGGGAAAACGGGAATTAGCCGGGAATTTGAAATGATCGGGGAAAAACGGGAATAAGCCGGGAATTTGGTAAATTACAATAAAAATCTGGGAAAATGAGGTTTTACTCAAAATATGAAATATAATAATCATTAAAACAGTAAATAACAATGTTATTCAAACTGTAGTTTTTTGTAGCTTTGTAATATATTTTATAATTCCTAATAAACAATGTTAATACAAATTTAAAAAATTTGTTTACTTAAATTTTAAAACTTATTATTATTCATAAAAAAGATTAATAGAAAACTGAGGGTGGAGGTGGGGGAATTAGAAGGATGTGACATACTTTTTAGTCAGGAAATTTAGGAAATGATCAGGGGAAATCAGGGAAAAAGTCTAGCCGGGAATTTGAAATGATCGGGGAAAAACGGGAATAAGCCGGGAATTTGGTAAATTACAATAAAAATCTGGGAAAATGAGGTTTTACTCAAAATATGAAATATAATAATCATTAAAACAGTAAATAACAATGTTATTCAAACTGTAGTTTTTTGTAGCTTTGTAATATATTTTATAATTCCTAATAAACAATGTTAATACAAATTTAAAAAATTTGTTTACTTAAATTTTAAAACTTATTATTATTCATAAAAAAGATTAATAGAAAACTGAGGGTGGAGGTGGGGGAATTAGAAGGATGTGACATACTTTTTAGTCAGGAAATTTAGGAAATGATCAGGGGAAATCAGGGAAAAAGTCAGGAATTTCATTGGTCAAGTTGAGTAGACACCATGGTGTATGGCTTTTGTTGAAACGAAGAGAGCATGCAAGGATAGGCAAGTGTGAAGAAAGTTAGTGAGGATGGATTAAGTATGGAGTTGTTGTTTTTTGAGCTATATGCAGTATGCACAGTTTTATGCCTACGCCTGGTGTGATTAGGTATGTAACTTTATGTTTTTAAATCCTCTTCCATTCCTGTAGGATTCAAATACTTATCTCTATTTAATTATGTTTCAGTCGGATGAAGACGAGTCTCACACAGTGGAGGAAGCCCTCCAGCCTCGGTTCATTGCTCATGTCCCAGTCCCCTCCCAGCTTGAGGTGAAGGAGGCGCTTCTACGACGGAAGAAACAGGAGCTCCTAGAGAGGTATGCCAGTGAGACACTTCAGAACGAGGCAGAGGAAGCACAAGACTTATTGGGTGTCAAAACTACATCAGAATCATGATGTTGAGTGTCATAACTCATCATTATTATATAAAAGTGTGAGGTATCAGGACATACTCGACAACATACAATACCAATAAGGTTTTGTCAGGCCTTGAGTGTGGGCCAGTCTAGAAAACTGGGATTAATGGCCGGAAGATTCGTTGTGCTGACCATATGACACCTTCTCTCAGCAAATGATGTTGGTACAATCTTTGCCAACGTGCGGCCTGTCATGGAGTTTGGGTGTGTGTAGGATCGCTGAGGTATTGCCGAAATTTTGTTAGTTCAACTCCAATCGAGGTCAAAATATATTACTCTTAAGATAGCACCAAATCAGATAATATATGAGTGAGAAACTAGATGTGGTCCACAAGTGCTAATGACACTACTTGTGTTTTTTTATTAAACATGGAAGAGATTTTTGAATCAAATAACACATTGTAATATTGTTTAGCATCAGAACTTTATATTGCCAGAAATTTGTGATGAATAGTAGTATAAAGAGTCAATACTCTTAAGTGTTACTGGACATCTAGGAAACAAGTCCTACTGCTAAAAGAGGTGACTTTTATTGCCTCTAGCTCTAGGAAAAGTGATACAAAGGCAAGATTACTAATGGTACCTTTGATAGGACTACAATACATGTTTTAAATAGTCTACTCGACAAACAGCATTCTGAATTTTGTGGATGATCAAATAATGAGTGAATATATTATTTTTAGCTACAATACAGCAACATGGTTTAAATAAATAACAAAGAACCCGGTGTGACAAAGTGTAGTAGGAACTTGCATACAAAAATCACAATTTGGTTAATTATTATAACAAACTGATGTTGGACGCTCAAGATAGGATCAAATTTAATTAAATAATAAAAGATTATTTACTAACCAAGTCTGTGTGGTGCTGCTGTTTTAAATGTGAAATAACAAACCTATACTTGTCTAGAAAATATGCGAAGGCTTTACCCTTTTACCCTCCTTTATTTACTGAATTTTATAGATTTTTAAGTCAAAATGTAATCTCTAATAGAATGGGTATATTTGTCACATAAACTATGTGGTGAAGACGTGGAATTATTTTAATAGTTAATTAAATCTTTTTATCAAATAAACTTCATTTTTTTCAGAATTCCTTGCATTTGTTTTTTCAAATACTCTATACCAAAAGTGAGTTTATTTAGATGAATAGGTTGCGCCAATCTTTGTAATTATTGAGCATGATCAACATAAATTTGTATCCAAAAGTAATATAAATTTTATAATATACTGTTTTTATGCATTTTATTGTTGTATTTTTTCCCCTTTTATTTGCTCCTACCCTTCTTTCCTGCACCACTTCCTAAATATATCATGTACAGCAAAGAGATGAAGGGCAAATTATACTAATTAATTTAAGACCAACAACCAGAGCCCAGGACACTAAATGGTACCTTGATGAAAGGGAACCAATACAAACGTTTGAAAGGACAATCCTCGGTGGTTCATGTTTGGTATTGCGAGTGAGAAAGATAGAGAAAAAATTATTCAAAATACAAATAATAATAAATGTTAGCTACTCTTCATGGAAAAAACAAACAGAATTTTAGTCCTTGAATAACTTTGTGCTGGTTTTGAAAGAATTAATATAAATTGTATTATTGTTCATAGTTGAATATTTTGGATTTATCTCAAATAAGTTCTAAAATACTTATGTAGGTATTCACCTTTTTTCAATTAGCTCCCACAGCATACTTATAATTTTACTATAAGTTTAATGAACAAAAAGGTATGTATGTCGTATCCAGGTTTTTATAGTGTGGCAGGGAGGTATTGAATTAAATTTTTCCGACAAGTGTGAGGTCAAGTCAATGTCTAGAACTGGATTATTTTACCTTGATATGGAAATCTAGAGTCGTTAAGCAACCCAATATTTGAGGGAGAGAAAAAATGGAACGAGGGATTGATAAGACATGTATTCTAATTTATCTACATACTTTAATAGCTATCTCTTTCCCCCCTTCCAGACCCCTCTATATAGTGACAAGGAGCTATATCCATCCCACAAAATAATTGTGTATGGGTACAGTTTGTAACTTTTTTTTTTTCAAAAAGTTAAATTATCAGTTGTTATCCAACAAGTTTGACGGATATACTAAACTGATACAAATCGTGGTCATTCTCTCTCCATCTTTCTCATCCTTTGTCTTTAGAAGGAAGTCAAAATGGGTAGTAAAACACAAATCACTAAAATATAATATTATTAATATATAATCAATACATTGATAAATATATATATGTGCATACATATCTTGTAATGGACTGTTATAACATTGTTGAACTGGTCAAAGAGAGATTGTATAATGCAATGAGTGTCTTGTGTCTTTAATTGCTTTTATAGGTCACCTTAGAAAAAAAACTATCATTAACTATAGATGTACTATAGAAGGTACCAAAGAATACATATCTGTAGATTACTGCTGATTTGGCAGTTTATCAATTTGATTAATGGAGGGTGGAGGTCAACTAAACTGCTATTAACACTTATTTATTACAAGGATAACCAAAGATATCAATTAAAATGTATATTAATAGCTTACATGTATTTTTAAAAATAAATTAATGGTACACTTTTCCTTTTGTACAGTATTCGAGATGTCACAATACCTATTTTTCTAGACTCCAATTCTTAAGTTCAACCTCGAATATAAAAAATATATGTAGGCATTCAACTTCATAACATACCAAAAACTAAAAAACGTTCATAGTAATACAAAAAAAATTAACAAAAAAATATCAATTTCACCAAATATTAAATCATATAATCAAAATAATTAGGAATTACATTATAGTAAACATGTATTATTACCTACAAATGAAGCCACATTGAATCAAACATTTGTAAATAAAAAGGGTGTAATAAACAGTCATTGATAACACAAGTTTATTCAATTCACCAAATAGGATCGTTAAATGAATGTGGCTGTTTTGAGTTAATGAAAGAATGCCATAATATTTGCCGTTTCATTATGAATATATAATTATAATGTTAGATTTTTAATCATTTGCTATCTTAAGTAAAATACAGTGTTTTATATGGTAAGGTCTGAGGTATTGTCGCCAAACATTGATTTTGAATATATTTCTTCCTCAGGATTTAATGAAGAAGGAAATAAGTCCCACCTGTTAGCATTCCAATCCAACCAAATCATGGACAGAGACGTTAAGCTAAAGTTAAGCCTAATATGTTTTTATGGTTCCATACCAAAAACATACATTTTATGGAAAGTACGCCTATCATACACGTGACTAACTTTTGAACAGTTTGACATAGGGCCTATAAATCTTAAATCTGGTATACAGGCAGTGATAACATGCCCACATCCTATGTAGGTCCTAAATCTAAAAAATAAGCCTAAGGTAAACACACCAGTTTTTAACAGTGTACCAATTATTGACCTTACTTATGGTTTTCAAGAATATTATACTAATGGGTTTGTAGGAAGTTTTAGCTTGACTCATCCTGGTAGCTCTGGATTAAAGCCGAATATAAATATTCAGGTTTATAGGAAGAAAATATTTTGTGAAATGCGAGTGTGTATGTAGAGGTGATTTTGTACATCTTCACTAGAGAAATCATAACAGCAGGAAACATGATCACCTTGATTAGGCTAGTTATCATGGACAAGATATAATTATATACCGTAGTATTTTAACAAAAATGTAATTTTAAATGAATTAATAGAGTACAAATCATTAAAAAATAACATTATATATAGCCTTCACAATATAAATTTTATTTTTAATGTGATATCAATTATTGGAACATACGGTAATAAACCCTGATTTACCAGTTAATGACACCCTGTCAATGACTGGTATTATCACATTTATTATTTACTGTCTTAATGCATTGGACTTATGGAAAGCATTAAATGCTTTTGATTCTTGTATTGGAAATATATTCATCAGAAACCTTTGTCCAGTTTTTGATATGGGTGTCAATTATTGGAACAAACTAGTTAATGACTAGTGTACAATGCTTTTATATGTGGCATTTATGATAAACTAGTCTGGTGATCAAATGGCTAAGTCTAAACCAAGACAATGAAGTGAATAAAGTTCATTAAAAGGTTAAATTAGGTCAAATAAATTGTAAATAATTCTCCAAATAAATATTGACTTAGGTTGTCTTAGGAACCAATATTGAAGACTGAAATAATAATTTTTCTTTGCTTAATTCATTGTCCAAAGTTCAGAAAACTCCAATTTCAAAACAGCCCATCAGCATCCAAACAAGCTGATTTTCTACCTAACATACCTTCACTTTAGAAAAAAGTTTTATTTCGGCTTGAATCTACAACCACTATTAAAAAAAGAAAGAAAAAATCAGGTAGGCCTCTAACTTAGAAGTCTGGTGAAAGCAAGTAAAATGGGCAAAACTTACATTATTTTTTAAATAACTTGTTCCCTACGAGTATACACTTGCAGTTGGTTATCATGATTTAATCTAGTGTGGGAAGAGGATGGGAAAACCATAGTGATAATTCACAATCTAGGAAACCAGCCCCAGTCAGATCTGAACCTCAACTTCCTTGTCACTAACACAAAAGCTAAGTTGATGCTTTAAACAGTGCCATGGATGTGTGTCTTAACATAAAAAAATTAATTAGCTCAATGCAAGTCTCAGTTTAAATCATGTCGTCAAACTCATTAACTAGTTATGGGCGCTACTTTCAAAATTTCAAATAGTTTCGTGGGCTACCTAAATTAAATAAGGGCCAACTGTGAAGAGCCGTTCATGTATAATGTCCTATACGTAAAAGGTAACCTCTTCACATTTCTGTGGACCTGTTATGTCTAATCTAATTGTGTACAGTGTCCATGGGTTAAAGATATGGACTACTGAGAGTAGGCTAACATTGAAAGCTTTTGAAAAGTATTATTTTCAATGAAAGTATTTATTTTAGCACAACGTCTTACTACCCATTCGGGCTATACACTAATGTACTAATTACGCTAATGGGTTGTGGCTGAGGAAGGTTGAATTTAGAGGATGTTCGCCCGCATTTGCATTGAGGGAGAGTGGATAAAAAATTAGGAAAAACTTCCCTCAGTGCACCTAACCAAATTTGAACCACGATCTCCCCATCCTCAGCAGTCCAGCCCAACACGAGTGACGTGTTAGACAACTCAGCCACTGAGGCAGCTAGTATTTTTCTTGTGAAGTGTGTCTGTTTCTAAATATTTCGTATTTGTTTCTAGATTTGTACAATCTGTACTTTTATAGATGGGTAGGAGGGGCTACTTTTAATGTGTTCCAAATTCAGCTATTTTATTATTTTCAAATTTGTAACTAGGCTATCCCATTTTGTGTGGGCACATTAGCACTCCTTGCACACCAAATTACAGCTTTAGGTCTATATGTTGAACTGTTCAAAAGTTTGATGTGTGTGTACAACAGACAGACAATGGGAAATTTCCAGAAGTGTTTTGTTCTTGACAAAGTACTCTAAAAATAAACTCGTTATAACAAACTTAAAAGAAAAAAAAGTTAGCTTATACACAAACATGTGGAAACAAACCACATGAAAACAACTATAAATAAATCATAACATCGAAACATATTAAAACAAAGATGACAAACATTTCAAGCACGTATATCAGTGTATGTGAGTGAATCTGCAGAGTTGCAACCCAATGAAAAGTACTCACAATCATTAGTTTAGTTCTTGTTTAAATACTTGTATGGTCTTTGTGTTTAATAACATCTCAGAATATTTCTTTATACATTTTTATGCAGCTTTATCTCCACCACCATCTACTGTGTCAACCCTACTTCCACTGATTGGATTGTTTAGAACAGGAATGGCTGATCTCTCTCAGACTAAGTGTCGTATCATTTCTTGGCGAGCTAACTGAGGGTCACACATGAAATATATAAGGACCTAATACCCAAATATAACTTTGGTGGAGCAATATTTATTTTTAACAAATGCATGCGTACATACATAAAACCAGTAACACTATACAGCAAACAAAAATCTAAAAAAATAAAAATAAAATAAACCCTTTAAAAAAACCTAGTCTTGAGTGAAACTTGGCACTGCTTGTTTTGAGGGAGAGAAGCTACTTCAGGTGAAATTGATGAGTTTGCAATACGAAGGGAGCTTTCAAGATTATCTGTAAAGCATGTTCTGGTACTAAAGTTCACATGTTTAATTCCTTGAAAATACTTGTTCACACCTATTAAGTTTTTGCGAATCAACAATTTTTAGTTCAAATCAAATTACCTACATAAAAAAAAAGTGAATTGAAACTCAACCGAAATTAATTTTAGCGAATCAAATTGTGGTAGAATCCCATACTTTAAAAAAAAGTAATTTGATTGAATTTTTTTTTTTACAAAAATGTTCAGATCTCAATTAAATAATTTATTTTAGACTTACTCTGGTAATGTTTCAAATCTAATCAGACTTATTCTGATAATGTTTCAAATCTAATTTGTGTCAAATATTTTGCTATGTTATGTTTCAGAGTCCGAATTAATAATAATATATTTCATAAAATTTTTATAAGTTATTTTATACTTGTTACAAATTTTAAAAAAAAGTTTATTTTTCATTTCAATGAAAAAATATTGGAATGTCTGTTTGTCTTTAAATTACCTATATTTGACACATTTTATCTTTTCTTTCCCAAGGTAGAAGCCATTTTCACAGATTTGAATCAAACTTTTTTATCTTAATATAATTTAAGAATATTAATTTTAGAAATATTATGTCTAAAATTTTTACTCTAAGCAAATCTCAGATCTGGGTTTGATGGGTTTAGCAAATAAATTTGAATATATTATTCAATGTTAATATTATCATAATAGCATACAATGATGATATATAGGGATGTGCAAGACTCAAAAATATCTTGAAAAATTGACCAGAAAAAAAATCTCGATCTCATCTCAAAAGTAAAAAATGAATCTCGAAAATTCAAGCTATTTTAAAAATCAAATAACTGCTCTAAGAAATTGACAAACCAAATCAAGAATTTATTATTTCTAGTAATACCACAAATACCTGAAAATAGGCCACACTTTTCCCCCAAAACAGCCTTCATTAAGAAATTTTTGGCTATAAATATTGATTTTCAATATCAAACTTTGACATTATAAACTGTTACACTATGAAATTAAAATATAAATGGTATACATTGCAATCATCACAATTTTATTAATTACATTAAAAATGTGTATGAGTCATATCTTAAGTGTTTGAATAAGATAATTCACAAGCAAGTGGCCGTCTGAATGTCAAAAGGAACTTTAGCTTTCTTTAAACTACATATTTACTTTAGTAAACATAATTAAACACTCTTGTACTTTCAAAGTAAGTTTTCTCGTCTTTTCTCGCATCTTGATATTTTTAATAATACTTGTCTTGAATTGAAAAAGTTGTTCTCGCACATCCCTATTAATACAATAATAAATATAAATTAAAGTGAATAATAATTATTTCTCTTTCAGTGTATAGATGTATACAATCCAAGCCTGTGCAAATATTTAAAATTTTGAATCCAAATTCGAATCTTACTTAGATTCGGATTATATACAAAATTTATCTTAAGCATGACATTTTGTTTGGATTTAATTTAGTTATTGAGGATTCGGATTCGAATTTGAAAATCATGAATTTGCACAGGCTTAACCTAATTTAGTTTAAATGTGGACTCAAGAAAACACTAGAAGTCCACGTGTTGTGCATAACTGGAAAAGACTGAAAACCAGTGGTTTCCAACCCAGTGGGTCACGCACAGTGGGACTCAGGCGAGGTTGGAGTCGCAAGGCTTGTGAAGACTATAACCTCGGATTTACTCTTTTAAGAGATTATGTTGATAGTAGGAAAGCTCTAAATTTTAATACAAACAAATTATGTTAAAATATCATTTGGTTTTCTTAATATGCATGCTTGCTGGTTTTAATTTTTACTTTTGATACCATCCAAACTTGGGGTTTGCGAAGCTTCGAAACTTCTACTCTTCAGTTTGACAATTAGAATTCTTACTTATATAAGATCATTGCCATTCTGATTTTTTATGTACATTACAAATTAACGTTCACAAGAAAAATTCTAAAGAAACTGAATTGCATAGCTTGATGTAGCCTATTGGCTATAAAAAACACATTTTCTAAGTGATTCTAGCTCATAAAGTTAAATAAACACTCAATATATTTTTAAGCATAAAATCATTTTTTTTAAACTCCCTATTTCCCAGTCCGCAAGCAAGCTATACCAAACAAAAAGCTGCCGCTTGTCACCGAAGTTAGTGTCAACTTTAATAAATAGAGGGTGTTATGTGGTCTGCAGTCCAACACCTTGGCTTAATCGGTAGTGTATCTACCTATTAAGATATGGGACCCAAGCTCAATTTATGGCCGAGAAAAGGGTGGTGTGTATGTTATAAATTTTGTTTAGTTTATAAGTCACATGAAGGTAACAATAAAACTGACCCGGCCACAGGTGGGAAACAGTTTGTGGTTATACAATGTGGATTGCAAGAGTCCCTACGTCCGTTAAATCTCAGTATTTTTTTTACCGTAGCCACTACTTTTCATTCAAAAAGCTACTTGTCCTCAAGAGGCTGAGTGGACTCCGTTCCAAACTCACTGCTTCTCAGAAAAATCTGGAAGTAATGGGTATCAAACCCAGAACCTCTGGACCTTTAGTCAGAAACTGACCACTAGAGGAGTGGTGGCTAGTCATAAAATAGTTAACTAAAAATAATTTAACTTTGGCCGCGAGATTATTTAATAATATATTCAATTTGAATTGTAAAAGTAAACTTTGAACACCCATTAAAGTTAAAAGCATATTTATAATTTTCATTTGAGAGTTTATAAGCTTATCAATTAAAATTGAGGGGTACATTTCATAATAGTTATATATTTATCTTATATTAATTGAAAAAAAAACTAAGATTGAACACCATGTAGGATGACATATCGAGGGGTTGCCATGGTCTCTAAAGAAAGAGTTGGATTCAAACCCCTAAGAGGGTTGGAAACCACTGGTCTAAGCTATGTAAAATAATTAAAATGTTTAATCCTAATACCTAGATAATAAAGGCTTGTGTTAAATTACACAATAAATTTTATTTATAAAATTATGAAAGGATGCTAATAAAAACTTAAACACTTTGTGAGTAATTATTTCAGGAATTTCCTTTGTCATGTGTTCAACAGTTCTTGTGTTCCTCCTCTTAGGGAGCGTGACTCTATTTGTCACTCTAAATAACCAAATGAGAATAGATACAAGATTTATATTTTAAATTTTAGTGTGTGGATTGTTTTCACTTCTCGATTAAGTAATATGATCATAATTAAGATAATCTTATTTTAAACAAACACTTTAATCCATAAATCAACCTATAACCTTAAGTCTTTGCTCATCTAGAGAGCTTTAGTCGCAAGCTTGGGTCATTTTTCAATTTGAGACCAAGTCCACATGAATATTAAGATGTTTATTGTAAGAAGCCATCGACAATGACAAGTCGTGGAATCCACTGCCATTGTGCAGGGTATTTATTTAGAGGGCAGCTACCAACTAAAATTCAAACCCCCTATGAAAATATCTCTGATCTGCCCCTGCTTAGTGATTATGTATATCTATGTTTAGAACCAATATGATTTAAAATGACACAAATTACTATTTTTGTGATTTTTTTTAGCTTGTGGGTTTAAAGATGAATATCCCATAATTATTTTGTAATGGGCTTTTGAGTAGGTGACCAATATCAAATTGTCAATAAAGAAAATATGGTCCAAAGTTTAAAAATATAGGTTCTCATATAAAATCCTAATAATTCAGAATCTTATAATGAAAAAAAAAAATGCCTCGCGCAATATTATTTAAGATAAGCTAGAAGTTACTGGCAAATCAATACAAATCATGTATATTCAAATGTCCCACTTAGAATATTTAGTTCAAGGCTCATTCACCAAGAGCGCTAGTGATGTGGTTCTACTTTCTAACATTAGAGTGGTGTTTCTATGCTTATCTCTTATCTATGACATGGTCGCTTGAAATTAATTTCACTATCTTATAGATATTTATTAAACGCACTAAAAGTCTTCAAAACTGAAAATCAAAACATAAAGATTCATATAAACTCAAAATTAATACAATAAATGTGGATTTTATAACGGAAAGAAGAACACATTTCAAATGTTAACGAAAATATAAAGTTGTCCGCCATAACTGATCCTATGCACATTAGCTCACCAGCAATTAGTGATTAAGTGGTTTGGCAACGATATATCGGACTATGCTCTAAATCTATTGAATTTAAATAAATATAACTTTTTTTTACTCTATTTTTATTAAACTTGTCTTATTCAAAGAGCTAAATAAAACATTAAACAGTGAAAGTGACAAAGAATATAACTACAAGAGAGTGGCCAGCTTAATTTGATCTAAATATCATAACTCTCGATATAAAATGTTGTGGTATATCAATTAATGATATATATATTACAGAAAATTGCCATCACTAGTTTATTTATTATATATTGATTATTTGTTTAAAATCGATTCATGTATTCTGACAGTCTCACTTAACTTTTCCTTTAAAAAAAGTGTGTCAAAATTGTTAAGTTTTTTCTCTTGTTACTGTCATAATGTCAGGTCCTATTATATTTGAGACCGTTTATTTTTCATTCAGAACACCTCAAAATGTTAGGTTTGTATTATATTCAGGGCAATATTGTGTATGTACAATTTGAAGGCATTTAAGTGAAACGGCAACTAAACTAATATGAGAGATAATTGATTATTACCTATTCTGAATGTTGTCGTTTTGTTTAGTTGCCAGTTTTATTGAGAGGTAAGAATCGAAGTAGTGAGAATCATAATGTTATGATCGATTCTTGATTCTTTCGATATCAGTAAGAATCGAGGTTATCGAAGTATCGAGTTTGACAGCCCATATATATATATATGAGAAAAATTGATTTTAAAAAATATTACTAATTTTAAAAAATGTATATACTTTGTTCAACTATCGAAACTATAAGTCTATGTTATATTTAACTGGTAACAAATAGCAATTTGGTTTATTTATAAGTCAATATTTGAAGCTTGCTCGACCAATTTATGAAAGAGGGAAGGGATGGGATTAATTAAAAGAAACAATCCCTTATAATGAAAAGAGGGACACGATTCACACTATAAACTGCTACCACTGGACAAATTGTAAAGTGTAATTTGTGTTCTTATGTTCATTGTAAAAGCCATCAATTATTTGTCTCCTTTTATGTTTAATGTTATCCACCTCAAAGATTAAAAGGAAGAGTTAACAATATAAATATGTAACCGCGTTATCCCCGCCCGCACGCGTTCATTTGTTTGTTACCGACCGAGCCGCTGTGCGTGCATGTGTTTGCATACTGTATTTTACTACCTGTCCGGGCTATCATGTTTATGCTAATGGGGAAAGGATAAAGAAGCTAGGAAATGTACCCACTTCTGTTTGGAGGTAGAGTGTGAGACCATTCAAGAAAAAATAAACTCAGTAGACTCGATTAGGATTCAAACCCACATCTACCACTCGGCAGCAGTCCAATCTTTTGCGAGAGTGACACCTTAGACTATGTGACCGCTGATGCGGGTTTTTTTTCCCCCTTAAACGATGCACTCCTAAAAGAAACTGAAACCCATTTTTTTAATGTGATATCCTATCTAAAGCTAAACATTTAAGTGGTGATATGATGGTAAATGATGCCTAAATCCCACCTAATTCTCCTGTTTAGATTTTAATCTCAATCTACCAGATCAATGCCAGGGGTGTACACCAGTTAGGTAACCACACCAGTAACGCATAATCATTTGTTGATCTTATCAATACTGCCATGTTTCTTCAGTCAGTTTGATATGAAGCAAATGTACTAAAATAAAGTTGATAGAAAATAAAAGTTATTTAGCATCATGTCTTACTACCTTTTAAAGTTATACACATATGTACTAATTATGCTAATGAGTTAGGTTGAATTTAGAGGAGGTATACCTGAATTTTTGTGAAGGTAGATTGGAAAACCATTTAGGAAAAAACTCACCTCAATGCAGCTAGTCAGAATTCGAGCCCTGATCTCCCTGTCATAAGCAGTCTAATCTTTCGTGAGAGTGACAGCTTAGATCATGCGGCCACCAAAGCAGGTAAATAAAAGTTGATTTTGGTAACATAACGTGAGCACTGTACCTACTATAAAAATTGCTCTTTGATACTGGCTCTAATTGACAAATGACACATGAGCTGTCATTTGGGCTTCAGCTTTTGCTTGACTCGAACCGATTGGAATGATGATTTTTTCACATCTACGAGAGGAGATCCCATTTCGGTTTGATCACTCTTCAACTTATCGTTGAATATCTTGATAAATGTTTGCAGAGCGTCAAAGTACTTTCTTGATGAAGAGTTGAATTCTTTCGACACTGTCTCGTAGGGTAGTTTGTAAAAGTTTTTGGATAAAATTTCGGGAATATCAATAATAATTCCAGGCTTAGAATACTTATCCTGAAACAAATACAAATAATTAGTCTACATTAGAAGGTTTTAAATTAAACTAAGTAATATTGAAAAACTAATACTGGGACATGAGAAATGAACCAGAGATATTTTTGGCTTAGCCCATAGTATGATTAAGGTCATTCTTTAATTAAATTTTCAGATTGTCTTGGATAGCATAAAAGGAAGTGAAAGGATACCTGAGCTTTTTTTTTTAATTTGAATATGTGATAAAAATTTCAGTTTTAGTTTCAGTTTGATAAAACCGTGAACATTGGTGAACTATACCAAAGTTTAATATATTTCAAGGAAAATATGTTTGTATTAATGTTAATTTCTTAATTTCATTTACATGACAAACGGTTAGTAAAATGTATATTATGTTGTCTTTAATTATTGTAATTATGGATTTTAAAACATGTTAATATTTTTTAATATTGCGTGTACATATTTTTAATATATATAAAGGAAAATATGTTTATATTAATGTTTTATTAATTTTATTTACATGACAGACAGTTAATAAAAAGTATACTATGTTGACTTTAATTTTAATTATGGATTTAAAAACATATTAATATTTTTTAATGTTGCACGTGCATATCTTTAATCAACTACCTTTCTAAAAGATATGTAATTTTTTAGTCAGTGAATTTGACTTGATCATATAATAAATATAATTTGTAAAATTAATAAAGAAGTATGTCAGGAATTAGGAAAGAGTGGGGGTACAGGAGTATATGAGATAGTAGAGGAAGCAAGACAAAGGGTATGGGCATGTAATGAGGATGGAAAAGAGAGGATGCCAAATAAAATGTTGGAAGTATGTAGGAAAAAGACTGAAAGGGAGGCCAAGAAAGAGGTGGGAGGGAGTGTTCAAGTGAGAGGAGAGTAATGGAAGAAATTAAAGTAGGAATAGTGGAAGGATCGAGGAAGATGGAAGCATCTTACTAAACTGACGCGGCCACAGGCTGGAAACAGTTGATGATGATGTCAGGAATCACTCCCATTCTACCAATTTATAAGAATTACAAAAAAAAAATAGTGATAAATAAAATGATAGAATATTAGAAAAATAGTAGAGCACAAATGAAAGTAACAACACTGACACATATTTACACACACTTCAATATTTCGATGCTATTGTAGCATCTTCCTCAGGAAGTAGTAGTAATTAGACTGGCTAATTACTACTACTTCCTGAGGAAGATGGTCCAATATCATCAAAATATTGAAGTGTGTGTAAATATGTGTCAGTGTTGTTACTTTCATTTGTGCTCTACCATTTTCCTAATATTCTATAATTTTATTTATCACTAAATGTTTTTTCTCAATGCACTTTTTTCACATATAAAATAAATGGTATGGTGCACCACACAGACTTTCTCTCTCCTCTGTCTTACTATCCCTTACGAAGGGAGATTTGGGGAAAAGGAGGTTACAAAATAATGGAATAAAAATAATTAATATTGGGTCCACAAGGGTCAACACTTCAGATTAAAATTTCGATTTCTGGTTTAAATTTTAACATTTTATAAGGTGTTGCACATCTTCAAGTCATCGCATTGATATTTAATTATTCATTTATACATTTTGACCAATAAAAAATGTAAATATTGACTATTGAGTCTAAAATGGAGATAGATCATTG
>CABFWB010002652.1:8507-42305 GCA_902151455.1 Timema bartmani | reverse complement strand
TGGGGTTGGGGGGGGGGGGGGCAACGTCCTTGACCTCACAAGTTTTAGTGCTACTTGAAGGTTAAATTTGTACCTTAGAAGGGCTTGAACTTAAGTCTTTTTAGTAAGGTCAGTCATCTAAAGTGCAGCCCTGCCAATATCTTGAGCATGGGCGATTTAAAAAAAACAACTTTTTAAAGTTTAATAAATATTATATGTTTAAGTTATGAAGAGCTTTTAAATTCCCTGATAATGTTTCCTCTGCTGTCGGAATACTTCAAGATCAAAGGGGATCATTTATATCTTACAAGACAATCGAGTCTAATCAAGTAGTTAGTTGCTAAACAAGTGTCCCTTAAGTCACTGTTGCTTGAAGCACACACCCTACTGGCCATTCAATATTAATGTTGCTGTGTTCAGTTGTAATGTAGCATACACACACACACACACACACATTCCCAGTCTGCTATCGGCATGAATAGGACCCAAGAGCTTATCGCAGCTGTGCTGCTCAATGTCTTCCTAAAGATAGTTGTGGCAAAAGATTTCCAGTTCTGCCATAAAGGAGAAGGATACATGAGTTCTGAGTACTCCCTCGTCTGCAAATGTGATCACACGCACAAGGTAAACCAATTGGTTGTTGGTTTAACATGTATCTATGTTTTAGAAAATTTTGAATTCTTTCATTTTCTAAAATAATGTCTCTCCCACCCAAAACAAATCGTTTGTTATATATTTTTTTTATATATTTTAAGATCCTCTAGCTTGTTAAAAGTCAAGATATAAGATTAGAATAAACATTAATAATATTACTTTTCAAAAATTGTATACCTCCTTTTGCATAGTTATAGTGCAATGATTTGAAGTCAATGTTTTATAAGATGTTAATGCCTACGGTTTGGTTTTTCAACACGTTGCTTGCCTACAATTCCTTTGCTTCACCTTTTCATAGGTTACCAAGTGTACTTTATAGACACTTTTGTCAGTAATTTAAAAGAGCAGTATGAGAAGTTTGTAGATTCTAATTTATTTTCATTTTATTTTTAATAAATGTATATATTACATAGTACATGCTAATTTATGTATTATGATATTTTGATTTAAGACTACTAACTACTCTGACATTTTTATAAAATTAATTTTTCAACCAATTTATAAATATTTTTAACTTTTTTTTTTATAACATTTCTATTCATTACTCAACCAAACTAATGATTTATTTCCTCCACAGTCATTTGAAGAAAATCTATATGATGTGGAGAAAACATTTTTCTCGGCTTCTGACCTGACAATCTCTGACTGTGAAACTGTGTATTTGTATGAATCCCACTTATCAATCGATCGCTGGCGAAATCTTACGCTAAGAAGAATTGGTAATCTCTCATTAGCACTGTACTTTCCGACATATTTAATGTCTCTCAATATTGAAAATACACATGTGAATCAATTAGATCACAGCCACTTTGTATCGACAGTTTGCTTAGACAACATTTCAATTAAAAATAGTGTAATCGTATCTGTCGAATCTGACACATTCCAAGATGTTTCTGTCAAAAATATTAACTTCCATAATGTTACATTTTACAATTTGGAATCAAACTCTTTCACATTCAAATCAAAACCAGAAAGTGAAGTTGTGAATAATTTTACTATAGTAAAATGTACTTTTAGAAACATTCAACCCGAGGCAATTAATGTGAAAAATGCAAGCTTTATTGTGATATCCGAGTCAAATTTTAGTATGAGTCTAAATAAAGGCGCCATTTATTTACACGCTAAAGAGTCCATTAATTTATCAAGTAACAGCTTCCGAAATCTTGACACAAACTCCATTTGGTTATCAACAGAAAAATTAACTTTGAGTCAAAACCATTTCTCAAGTATTTTAGATAAAGGTATGATTATAGCACGCAATAACAGACATATTGAGTCTGTAATTTCAAATAATACTGTGACATTTTTGGAGGACAACGGAGTGATGTTACAAGACTTGAGACTTACGGACTTGAACCGTATTCAAGGGAATGTGATACCGTGCGATGGGTTCAATGAGTGTGAAATAAAAGAATGGACACAACAAAGCTCTGATCAGTTCACTAAAAACAGTTTGAACAGCCAAGCTCTAGTATTGTGTAACTTTTTGAGTAATAATTATTGTCAATTTGGCAACAAACCAGAACCACTTTTGAATGTCTTGTTCTACAACCAAAAGTGTATACAAAATAGTTCATGGCGACAAGAAGTGAAACTTAGGTGTAAAGACTACATTGGTACCATTAGTAGAGACATTGAACCCAGTAGAGACACAGGTAATTTTATGGAATGCAAATGGGTTTTATTTTTGGTATTTTGGGTAATTTTTCAAATACTCGTGCAATGATGTGTAATTTAAAAAACCAATTATTTATTTACTTAACTATATGAAATAAATAAGATTGATTGATAACTACCTTTGATACATGTAATAGTGACATGCACATTGACGGTTGCATGGTCTAAGGCAGGTGTGTCAAGCTTGTTTGATCATAAGGGTCAGAGTGACGATGAAAAATACTGTATTGTCTGTATTGTCATTTATCTTAAATGAAAATAATTCCAACTTAGTATCTTATCATCACAAAAACAAAAGAGTAGGCCCCCCCCCTCCCCTTGTATAAAACAATAGTATTAGCCCTATATATTTTTTGCAAAAAATGTGAAACCTTTTATTTGCAGCAATTGTGTTAATGTTTCAACAATGGCGCTAGTTTAAGGATTTAAAACTTATGCCAAAATCTTTTTTTTTATCGTTGACAAATGTGTGTTTATCAGCTAAGATCTCATAAGTGTTTGGTTTTGTTTCAAGTGAAAGAACAACTGTTAGCAAACATATGTGCTGCAAACATTGTACTTATTATTCGGTATGCGAATTCAACATTTTTTGGGAATTGATCCATGTTGAAGAAAGAGTGCAGATCTGGCACACCAACCTCACATGCCATAACTCACCAAATTATTCCAAATTCCCAAATATCACATCCCAAAATGCTGTATTTCCTCGATGTTTCTAAAAAGAATAATTACTGCAATTACATGCACTGCATGATGGTTCTTAGTAAGGGTATCCAACTTCTTAATGGAAGCTATGGTTAATTTGGCTTTTAATAAATTAATAACGTTTTTAGTGAACACTAAATACAAATGTGACATTGATAAATGATTCTTTTATTAAAACTTATTTTATATAAGTTTTGATAAATGGTCCTTTTATTAAAACTTATTTTATATAAGTTTTTCCCCAAAAAATCTGGGAAATCAGTTTTCCCAATTAAGAGTTTTGGGAAAATCCAATTTTCCGAAGCTTGGGATCCCACCCAGGCCTAATAAAAACATATGTTTACAATAGTTAGCAATGAAAATACTAGTAGTTTAGTAATATGAAGCTTTATCTTCTTACACTTGAAAAATACCCAAAAGTGTTAATTTTGTAAATTTCCTCTTACGAACAAAATTGGTGAATCAAGAATTTTGTTAAGTGGACTTAAATGAATGAATAAAAGCCCAACAAAGCCTCATCATTTATAGTTTGTGTTACTTAAAACTTTTTTCTTATAAGAACCCTACTGTTGATATCAAAGAGGTGTTATAATTTCAGAGAGAATTTGAGAAAGAGCCTAGAAGTGGAACAACACTTTTATCGACGTCAATATTGCCTTTCACTACCAATTTACTCACCAAAAGATCTTTGTATTGCCATGTGATGAGTCCTAGGTCTGTATGTAGTCTATAGAAAGCTTCTCGTAACAATATATTTTCCTGTATCAGAACCTGGTTGTTTGTTTCAAACTTGCAGATCACTCCTTTATACAAAGCTTCCTGCTCAGCTGGTCTGGGGGAAAAAAACAAGAAGGTATTAATGCGTTGACATTATGTTTTTTTATAAATTTAAATTAAAAGGACACACTTACATGAGTGATGCTGGAGTAGAAACTATTTAAAATAAAAATTAATAAACATCAAAAAAACACCTACTTAAAGATGAGCATTCACTAGCCCAGATAGCATCTTCAAAAAAATTAGCCACTAACAGTCAACCTTTTAGTCCAACCAAGAGCAACAGTTTATTCTGAACTTGAAGAAGCTGCTTGTGGCAGTTAAAGATCCTCCATTGTTTATGTGGGGTTTTTTTAGAATTTTATAATACTATATAGTCCAATATCACTCAATTAAGTGTAATGGCCATCACTTCTAATTTAAACCATGATTTATCCATAACCATTAGGTATGTTCGGTAATAATGGATAAAACTATTGTATTTGTGTGCAAAAGCTTGTTCCCCCAAATCAACCAAAATTGTTAGTGGCTTGTCATTTGCATGTTGTTTGTTGGGTAGGGGGGGAAGAGATCTAACTCACTAAATATACTTAGTATATTTTAAGGCTGAAGGCTGAATATAAAATACACTACATCTCAATTTAATCCTCAAGAAATTTATTTTATAAGATATATAAGATACTTGGAGTCAATGAGATTTTAAGAGATATCAAATGTTCTTTCACAAAGGTAGAAAATCAATAAAAGTGAGTTTGATTAAAATTAACAAAATTATTGTGTACATCAAGGTTGTGAAGTCAAATTTTTTTACTCAAACCCAAGTCAAGTATATTGAACATTCCTAGAGCTGTATTGAAGTTCAAATATTTATATTAGTGCTATATATTGAAAAGAAATCTTATATTGTGTATTTTTCTAGCTTCAAAAACACTTATTATAATGTATACAATCTTTTGATGAGAAAAGGTTAAATTATGTATAATTAAAATGAAAAAAATTAGAATAGAACAAATGTTGATAGTAATATAACATTATTTTAATTAATTCACATATCAAATAAATAATAAAAATTAGTCAAATCCTCTAAGTTGAAAAGGTAAAGATTAAAGAAATAATTGAAAAGGAAGTGAAAATAAAGTGCAAGTGAAAGTATGAAGATCAGAGCTATAAACAGGTTAAGAACGTAATACTTCAATGATGCACTTTATCATAAAACAAATTATAGTCAAATGACATGCAGGTGAAACAATAAGTATTGAAGATTCCATAAATATACATAATAAAAAGTATTCGGAAATCCAAAAAATGTGGTAATATCAATGAAATAATGGATATTTTTCAAAATCTTATCCAAGGTGTATCTAGTCATTTGCTCCTTTAGTAGCTATGATGGTGATTTTTTTGTTTAAAGATCAGCTAGTAGATATCTTTTGATCTAGATTTTTAGAAAGCTAAGTTATTTAATTGATATTAACACATTCTTTGGATTTCTAAATACTTTTTACTGTGTATATTTATAGCATTTTCAATACTTTTGTTTCACCTCAATCAACGTGGTATCAACGGCTTTACTTCCCCTCTAAAGGAAGTTGGGTCACATATTTTTATCACTCAATTGAATCTGTCAACCCTGGCCTGGTTTGAACCCAAGAATATTGGGTAATGAGGCGAGCACTTTGCACCAAGACCAAACAGGTCAACCTTAGCTTAGTAGTCAAACACGTTACCTGCCGAGCTAACGTCTTATAATAGGCAGTTACATTTGAAAAACTTGTTTTGGTGATTGGTGAGTAAAGCCAAAAGTTACGATTCAAAACCATGTCCAGGTGTAGTTTTACTAATTTAATAATTAAATTAATGTTTAGAGTAATGTCCTTATTTCAAAGAAAGCCTTGTTTCAAAATCGAAACCTTAATCTCACAGCTTTATTTTGATATCTGGAATGTTTACAAACACTGGTAGGCTAGAGTGCCGATAAAATCCCAAAATGGAAGTCCCAAAATGGTCAAATGGGGTCAAAAGTTGTCACAATTACACCAACATAGTAAAGCTCAAATATAATATAAAGTTTTTACTACAAATTATACTACATACATAATCATGTTGAGCAGAGGAAAGTACTTGGATGGGAAAAGAGGGGTATGTGTTGGTGGACAACATGGCGTTAATAGCAGAAAATGAAAGGGAACTGACAGAAATGCTGAAAGACCTGAATGAAGCTTACGAGGAACATGGAATGCGAACTAATAAGAGGAAAACAAAAAGTGTGGTCATAAGCACAAAAATAAAGGGGATTAAGATTAAAGGGGAGGAAATATATAAAGTATCAGTTTTTAAATATCTGAGAGGCTGGATATGTGAAGATATGCGATGCGGACAGGATGTGAAATCTCGAAATGCCATAGCAAGGGTGGCATTTAATAACAAAAAGAGACTTAAGTGGCCCCCTAGGATAAAAGATTGAGGAAGACATTGGCAAGGTGCTTTGTTTGGAGTGTGGCATTATATGCAGTGGAGATGCGGACACTAAGAAAGAAGGAAGAGTGAAAATTGGAAGCATTTGAGCTATGGGTGTGGAGGAGGTCAGAATAGATAAGCTGGGCAGAAAGAGTAAGGAATGAAGACATGCTGGATAGAGTTGGGGAAAAGAGAAGGATATAGAGGTTGTCAAAAACAGGAAGATAAAATGGATTGAACTCTGGCTGAGAAGGTACTGGTGGATGCTATTGAAGGAATAGTGGATGGGAAGAGGGGAAGAGAACCAGATAATGGACAACATCAAGGTTGGAGGCAGTTATAGACGGATGAAGAGGATTGCCGAGGACAGAACCGTATGGAGAGCCATCACATGAACACCCTCTGCTAGGCAGAAAACCAATAATAATGTCTGACAACTTACAATAGTTGGGGTTTCCTCAAGCCCCTGGGCACACCTAGACCCATGGTTTGCCGCAGCTGGTCCTGCAATTCTATTATTTCCTGGTCCCTTCTACGGACCAAGTGGCTATATTGTGAATCTTGGTGCATTAATTTACTCTTCAATCGAAGAACCTAGCGCAATATAATACCCTCATTATTAGTGTTGTGTGAAATATACAGTTCTATTATATAGATAATAGAGAATAGTTGTACTTTCAGCAAAAAAATAACCAAGAAGGTTGAAGACACAAATAAATAATTGAATTAAGTACAGATTAAACTAGAAGGATTCTTTATTCAGATACAAATTAACAGGGTGTTCAGCCTAACTCTATTTAAAAATTCCTTGACTTTTACAGATTTTCCAGCAACAATTTCCAACTTTTCCAGTCACTACACATTATAAACATGATTTTATTATACCATAAAGTAATGTAATAATATTTTAAAACGTATACACATTATTGAATTGTGTCACTTTATGCAGGTGTTAAAAGATATCAGCCTAAAGCAATAACCTATTGGGTAGTGCGATCTAAGTTAGATTTCTGTGAGAATATAAAAGAACATTAAAAGATCGACCTAAGTTAGATTTCCATGAGAACATAATAAAACATTAAAAGATCGACATACACCAGTACAGTTTAAATTGTTGTGAGACAGATTCCGTTAAGTTTTTTATTCCTATATTCCTATAACGAATCAAATTCTAAAGCATGCGCATAGCCATACCTCAATTTTGGCTACAGACACGCAGTATAGGGGTGGAAAGACAACACGAAAATCACATGATGACCTTGAGAATTGAGATTAATTATGATCAAAAGGGAAAACTGTGTTAAAAGGAATTAGCAGTGAGTATTAACTGGAATAAAAGTGTTATTTCGATTATTGTAAATTAAGGTTACATATTTTTAATGAATATGTTAAAATTCAATTTTTTTTATAAAATTCCTTGACTTTTCCCTGACCAAGCAAATTCCCTAACTTTTCCCTGTTTTCCAGGTTGCTGGACACCCTGAAATATATAAATATATTAATTTTACAAGTTTTAATCCTTGATGTATTGTTTTAAGCCTTCTTTTATTTTTCTGAATGAAAGATGATAATTTGTCACAAGTGACTAAACCAGCTTTGTGACAATGCTTTACTATTCAGCTACCCAGATAAAAACCTTTGCCCAGGGTCATACATCATCAATTATTTTAATACCAAATTTAATGACTTGTGTGAGATCATTAGCTTATTTAAAGCTATTGAAAACATAGCCCAGTGAACCATGGTCAGCATTTTGTGGTGTCGAATTTAAAATATTGACTAACACTTTTATTTAAAATAATATTCAGATGGTCTACCTTTATTGGATTAAATACAAAGCTCATAAAATGTTTTATTTTACGAAAATCCTCGGTCTAGTTTGTTTTTTTTCACTGCCTTTTAATACTCCATGTTATATGCATATAATAATATTAATTATACTAATGGGTTAGGGATGAGTAAGGATGAGTTTTAGATTAAATATACCCTAGTTTTCATGGAGTGAGCATGGAAAACCATTTAGGAAAAACCCTGTCAGGATACGAATCCCAATCTCTGTCACCAGAAAACCTGACCACATGCCCACCAATATGGGTCTATTTAAAGTTGTCTGCTGTAATTCTGGCACTGGTATAAGTGATTTCATGAGGCCTGTTTATCATCTCAATAATCTTATATGCGTGATTGTTTTATGAATATTACCATGGATCTACTGAGGATCTCTTGGAACTGGGACAAACTACCAGCACTATGTGTAACCAGTTACTTTAGATTTAAGTCCAAGTTGGGTACCTTTTTAGCACCACATCTAGCTGTTTGGCTTGTACGCCTGTGACCTGCCTCAGTGGCGTAGTTAGCTAACGCACTAGTCGTGTTGAGCTAGACTGCCTTGGACGGGGAAATCGAGGTTCGAATTTCGGTCGGGTGAACTGGGGGTGGTTTTTCCTAAATTGTTTTCCACTCTTCCTCCACGCAAATGCGGGTTCACTTCCAATAAATTCAATGTTTTTAATTCCTAATCCATTAGCGTAATTAGTACTTAAGTGTTTAACCCGAATACGTTTAACCCGACGCGGTGCTAAATAATAATAATAATAATAATATACACCTGTGTACTAATTACACTAATGTGTTAGGGATTAAGGAGGTTGAATTTAGAGGAAGTGTACCTACATTTGTGTGGAGGTAGAGTGAAAAACCATTTAGTAAAAACAGCCTCAGTACAATTGACCAGGATCGAACTCTGATCTCCCCGTCTTTGACAGTCTAGTCTATTGCGATGGTAGTGCCTTAGACCATGTGGCCACCGAAGCGGGTTAAGTTGGGTACCTGAAGTCAAGATTTGTCATACAGGCTGGAAATTATTAACATATGTCGTGCATTTTAGATAAATGCACATAAAAAACCACTAGGTGCCAGAACATTAACATTTCCATCTTTAGAAAAAATCCTACCTCTTCCTTTTCATGCTTTAAATCTCGTTGAACCTTATCAAATTTTATTTTTAGTTCCTTGTTTTTGCTGTCAGAAGTAAACAACTGCTCATCCTTCTTGGAAACGTCAGACTTCAACAGCTGGACTTGGACCTACACAGATAACCCTTAATTAATAAGAGTGACCAGATATACGCATAATGAAAATGTATTTTAATGTGAGCTATTATTTTTTAAAAGATTTGGTTTTTTAAATGTTTTTATTTTTGACATGACTGTTGTAGGTGGCTTTTTTTTATGATTTATAGCACCCTCTCATTCAAACTAAAATAATGAGAGATTTAGAAAATTTGAGGTAATTTGTCAATTTTAGCAATCAACTTAATTTTCAGATTTGTTAGCTTAGTAAAACCAAGTATTTGCTTTCACAATCAACCAGATATTTGTAAGTTACCTGTAAATATTGTATTCCCTGTTAGGTTGGTTTATATTCATGCAAGATGCATAGCTAATAATGAATAGTGCCTAACATACAATGCACAATTCATAATAAAAATACAACCATTCACAATGAAACATGATAATTAAATTCTGATTCAAATTGATTGTTATTAACATCTAGAAGTTGTCTTAGTTAATATGATATAGAATTGTAGTTCCCAAACAGTAGTACCTGTACCCCTAAGGGTACACAAAGGATTTCAGAGGGTGTGCGATGTCCCACTGAGTTTTATTAATAATACAATATTTTTGAATAACAAAATATCAGGTATTTGTTTCCTTTTTCTTTATGTGAAGAGTTGGAAGGGGTGACTTTGATTAGGGATGTGCAGTTGGAGAAAGTTAGGAAAACACTGGTCTAGAAGGTAAGGTCTCTAAAATACATCTTCTAAGAGTCCATTCGAAAAATAATGTTAATTTAATTCTATATTTTGAAACATAATTCTCAACAACAGAAATGAAAATGTAACATTTCCCTTTTATTATCAATCAAATGAACAATCAAGTATTGAAGTAGATTTCAGTCATGAGAGATGAGGTTCCTGAGAGGCATTGAGAATGTAGCAAGAAGAGACAGGATAAGGAACGAAATGATTAGTGGTGGTTTAAAAGTTGTATCATTAGTGAAAACAATGAAGAGAAAAAGATTGCTGCTGTGTTTAGGTGATATGATGAGAATGGAGAAGGACAGAATGCCTATGAAAGCCTTAAAGAGCCAAGAGAAGGGTAAAAGACCTATTGGAAGACCACGGACAAGATGGATGGACCAAACGCAGAAGGACATGGAAGCTAAAGGAGCGGATTGGAGACGCGTGGCTGAGGGACAAGTTTGGAAAGATAGGAATGCCAGACAGCCCGCAGAGGCGGAAACGTTGATGATGATGATGATAATGATGATGATGATGATAAAAATTTAGCAAGCAAAAGGTAGTTCTTAAGGATGTTATCAGAATTTTATAGTTTTTATCATTGTTTATATTAATCAAGACAATGTTTTCCAAAATATTTAAGTATTATATCCTAATTTCACTAATCCTGGTATAAACAACAAAGTAGTAAATTGTTAGTAAATCATTATGTAATATTTAAAATAATATTACTCGAATTGATACTAACTAAGCCAACACTCACCAATATTTTTTTTTAATTATGATTTTATTAATTTTCAACTACACTATGTATAAACTAGAGATGGGTCAGTACCAGTTTTTTTCGATACTCGATACCGATACCGATACCGATACCATAATTTTCTCACGATACTCGATACCGATACTTAAGTTGATACCAACCCATTAGATAGGATTAACCACACTGACATTATTTTTTTTTTAATATTGTCTAATTTATGCACTATGTTAAGATTAGCAGGCTCCAGTTTATAAGTGGAAATAGTTTAAGAGGAAAAATATGTATTCTATTTACACAATAATTAAAAAGTGACAAAATTACACTATTATTTTTGTTGTGTTTATACTGCTTGTAAAAATGCGAACTGCGTAAATCACAGTCAATTTCTAGCAAATCACGCATTCTAGTGTAGTATTTTGCAAACTAACCCTTAGTTATTTTAATTCTCGTCTGCCCGCCTTGGCGTTTCATCCTCAACGTTGACGTTTCAATCCCATGCTCGCTGTCAAGTGTTTCAAACATAACCTCTTTTAAGTGATTCTATGTGTGTTTTAAGTGATTCGTTTCCAAGTTTTAGTCTTTAAATATCAGTAGGAAATTAAGTGGCGACAAGTTCAAAAAGTGTGCTGCAAAAAAACACAACGGTGAAATTGAAACATTGAGAAAAGTGTCGAAAATAGAATCTATTTTATATCAATTCCAACATCATGGATTACTTCTAAGTGTTCACAATGTCCTGTAGCGCTCATCGTACGAGAGCCCTGTGGGGCTGGTATTTACAGTTTTTTCTTATGTGTGTATGTGTTTATGTAAATGTATATAGTGATGTTCAAAATTAATAAAACTTATAAAACAAACAAACAAAATAGTTTGTTGTTTTTATTTACTATGGCCCTAAATATAGCGTTTAGTAATAAATGATCAAATAACCGAAAGGTTAGCTAATTGGAGTGCATTTTTCAACTATAAAACATAGCTAATAATAGTTAGACAAGCTTATAAAAATTACAAGGTGTGGAGGCGTCTGAGATATCTTTGCCCAGGGCGCCAAACACATAAGCCCGGGGCCTGAAGATTAGACACATAATTACCATACCACAATCATTAGCACTACTAGATAATATTTGAAGATGCTTTACCAATATTAGGCTATAGGCTAACTATTAAATAACACTATTTTATACAAGTAACATGTAAATAAAACCAAGACAAATTTCTGAAATACGTAGGTAGTTGTCCTTAATGTTCAAAGATTTTTAAACTATACTTTCTTTCCGTATATTTTATTGCCGTGGGCTAGCAAACATATTTTTAATCAATTTCTTTCCAATTTCTTCTATTTTTGGAAAGAATTTTTAAGATATTTCTATTTTTTCGATACTCAATACTATTTTTAACCACCCACTCAATACTCGATACCCCCAAATATCGGTGGTATCGAGGTATCACAAAAAGTATGGACCCATCCCTTGTATAAACGAAGAGCTTACTTTTCACAAAAATTATTAATTGTTTGTTAACATTTACTTTACATCTATTACTGTTTCTAGCCTGTGGCCTGGGTCACTGTTTTATTCAAGTCATATATTTTTCACAGCCGGCTTGCTAGGACTGTCGTAACTTCATATGCCTTATAATCTATCTTAAGACTAGAACAGGCACAAAAGACAATCCTCGGCCGTTAAATTATCAATTTGAGGGGGTAAACCTACATTTCACCAATGATAAATTTTCGGCCATGCCGAGAACCGAACCCGGGACCCTTAGCTCAGTATGCAGACACACTAGCGGCTGAGCTAAGGTGTCGGATTGTTTGTTATCATTGTATACTTTAATAATTAAATACTATTTAGTCACATATATCAACACAAAAACTGTATTTTAAAGTACTAAGTAATTTGTTGTTGTAGTTCACCTTAAGACTGGAATTATCATCAGCCACCCTGCAATGTTTTGATTCCCTCTCTTGGTGCACTGTGACATTTGTCTGGAGACGTCGAGCCAGCCTCCATGTGACCTTGATTAGCGAGGTCAGCAAGATAATAAGGGTGTTGTTATCTAGATTAGTGCTGTCAACATTAAAACCGGGAAGGGCTGAGAAACCGAGAAACTCCAATTCCTGGTGGGAAAAAAAATATATTAAATTGACAAGGAAAAACATATATTTTTAATCGTACGTCTCTGGTCATTTTAAAAATTATATAGTCTACATGAGCGGTTCCCAACCTTTTTTCACTTGCGTACCCCTTGGCAGCCCATTTCAATAAATTGTTCCCTTAATTTTAGCAAAATGTTTAACTACCACAATGGTAGTTATTTCTGATTTATTTGTTGCAATTGAAAATAAATGGGCTAATAATGGGATTAAAAACCAACGTAATAATAAAGTGAAATGTATTTGTAGATTCAAAAAAAGTTACAATAAAAATTAATACATTTAATCTATTTATTGATAGTTATAAAAAAAAATTATGTTTGAAATTGAAATCATTTTCTCAAGGTCAAATATAGAAGAAAACTCGCACCACCCCTCGCTATATTGTTGAGTTAGTTTAGTAACATTTGACTGATCTTTCATCTTAAACTGCTGGCATATGTATCTCTTTCCACTATTATTCAAATATTTTCCCATACCCCCAAAGTCTTGACATATACCCCTAGAGAGGTACGCGTACTCCATATTGGGAGCCGCTGGTCTACATAAACCATTTCCCGGCTATACCGCAGGTTTGCGGGCTAGAGATTTGATCCACGATATAAGACAACCGCGCTATGACCTGTGACTCAATTATTTTCTAAAATATTGATTACCTATCTAATAGATCTCTTCTAATATTACACTGGCAAGCACGATGGACATAGCGACAATGAACACAACAGGTTACAGGGAACAGACTAATGAGACAAATAAAGTTTAGTACATATTGTATGTACACACACAATTTTTGTTTAATTCTTTCAAGTTCACATAAAACAATACAATAAGGCACCATAAAATTACTCAACAAATTTATTTAATTGCTTCTTTAAAATATCAGTAGCCTAGTTTTTGTTTTATTTTTAATGGGTGAATCTTTTTATGAAGATATTTTTAACGAAACTAACTGCATAATCTATGCCTTTCAAAGGCATGGGGATAAAGGAATATCTGCGGTATGAAAGACAGTGTTATAACTGGGGAGCGGTGTAGTAGATATATGTTTATGCCTTTTCAAATTAAATTCATGATTCATGATATTGTTAAATGTGATAGTAAGGATATTCGATAAATGATTTTAAGATGCAAACAGTGTTTTCATAAAATAATATGGATTTAGTTAAAAACCATAAATTAGAAAATACTATACCTTTTATCATACTGATTCACTGCACACATAATATAATTATTATAATAGATTTTAATTAAATCTATAGATCAATTACTGTAGCATAGCATTTATCAGATTTTACAAGCCCAGTAATTTCAAAACTAGACCAAATGTGTGTAATAAAAATGGGATTATAAAACAACGTTGTTTTAACTTACGTTTGACAAATCAGAAATAGAAGCCAAAACATTTCTTTCAAACTGTATCATAGTCAGTGGTGCTGTTTGGTTTTCTCTGAACTCATCAGAGCTAGACATTGTAGGACCTACTTGTTGGTGTATTTGAGAATAGGCCCTATGCTAGAAAAACAGGCCTGGAGACAAATTAAAATAGATAAATTTGAACAAAATAATACATGTAAAACACACATAGATATACCAAAGAATTTCATAAAATTATAGCATGTTAACTTATCCTAAGGATCCATCAGGAGTATTGTAAAGCAGAAATACCCTAATTTCATTAAATTAGCCAAATTAGCCAAATTAAACCCCTTTATCTATTTTAATTTCTTTTAGTAATTTCATTTGATTGGCATACTTGAAAGAAAGAAGAATATTCTGGGAGCTGAAGGAGGAGGCAAAGGATAAAGCACATTGGCAGTCTTAAGTTCACTGACAAAAGAAATGGAGCTGTCGTAAGACAGAACCTCTAGTAATAATAGTAATCAAGTTTTGGGTTATATTTAGAGTATTTAAAACACTATTTAAAACAAATTATTATTTGACAGTCAAACAACATAAATTGTTAAAGTATAAAATATAGCATAATTAAACTTTCCTGTATTTAAACTGCACAGTATTCTTAGTAAATTAAGAGCATTTGGTTTTAGACCTAAGTTAATTTTCTCTCTTCCTTTTACATGCTATCGGCTGTTTTAAGGTATGGGGGAGTTGTGTAGTATCAGACAGGTAATATAGAATGGCTTGTGTTTCGATTAGTTGGGGTTAGTTATATGCATCCTCTTAGGTATAAGATTATTGTCATTGCGTGCCTTTGCAGACAACAGTTATTTGAAGGTGCTACAATGAGCTGTGTGTAGCGCACAAGTGATTGTGTAGTTTTAGTGTTTTGTTTCTTTGTAGCTTATAAATTTATATTTTCAAGTCTTCTCGCTCTCATTTAGATAGGTAGGCCTACAATTGATGTTTATTGAATATAAACTAAAGGTCAAACTCAAAAACAAGTTATGATTTTAATTTGGTTGAAAAAGAACATATTATAAAAGTGGCTGCCATTGTTTGATTGCCATGCAGGCGGCTAGTAACGGTACCGGACTTGTTGCTTTCGGCCAGTACCACACAAATTAAGAAATACAGTGAATAGTATAAGCACTAATGACATGTAATTCTTAAGTTAGAAATAAGTCAGCTAATATTATGTTACCAAGAAACCTACAACTGGTCAACATCTACTTAAACTTCAATCCCGTCAAATTCAGGGCATGCAATTTCACAATCTATTTTTGAAACTCAAAGAGCCTCATATTCTGTATCTCCAAATCCGTTTACATTTAGACCCACCCATAACCACAAAAATGATCAACTACATTCATTACTATACAACTGTCAACTTCAACAACACAGCTCTCATCAGTTTCTACGAATGGATAAACTTCAACATCAAAGACTACCCAGCCATCAACTTCAAATGAAATTTTCCACACAATAATCAAAACACAAGAATCACCAGTGCCTGTAAATGCAGAATGCAGGTTAAATGTTAGACAAAGAAGTGGTACTCAGAGTGAGACAGTGACGTCAAGTTCTTACAAATTTCCAAGAAAAAGATCCATAAAAAATTGTGAAATCCAAAAATAAGTTAGAAAAAAATGCGAAAATATCACTAAACCACCTAAAACAAGAGGAAAAGAGCTAATAAAACCTCTGCGCAACTTTAGTAAAAGCAAATTGAAGACCAACAATGCGCATAATATGTGGAGATTGCTACTAAGAAGATTGTATTAATTGAGGCTTTTGCCAGGGGTGGGCCCATGAAAATTTTGCCAACACACATAATTTAATCCTTCTTTTTTTTTAAAAAATGGGGTGGTTGTGAGAAATTATGTTGATACAATAAGAGAAGATGCTGTTCCCTTCACAGCACAAGAATCGTCAGACACAAAGTTACGTTACGGCAACTGTAGGTCTAATCTTCTCTGACAAATCCAGTTGGCCTATACAAGACTTGGACTTTTCTCACTGCCATCCCTTCACTGGATACCTTCCTTTATGAAAGTACAGGTTGCCTGAAAATTAGTGACACATCATTTAAAAGTATTTTCCTTGCGAAATAAATAAAAAAATACCCCAATTTAAAACAAACCTGATAAAATGTGTAGTTTTAAGTTACATTTTCTAAAGTATGTAAAATTCAGAAAAAATTATCAAATTGATACAATCCCAAACAACAATTTGCTGACATTTCACTTTTCACATTTCTAATTGGCAATATAAATAAGCCTCAGCTTTAACCGTTTCCTAATAAAAGTTACAGTAGTTACAAGATTATGATTTTATTGACAGTTCCAGTAGTTAAAATATAGGGCATGAATAAATAAAGATATGATAGCAAGTTAATACCTAGATCAAAACAGTATAGCCAAAACAATAGTAATATCAATTCACTATGAGTAGAGCTCGGATTTTTATGTAATTACATATTTTTATCCTGCCAGTTAGAAATGTTAAAAGCGAAATGTTGGTGAATTAGATTGTTTGGGGCTGTATTTTAATTTTTCATTTTACATATTTTTACATAATTTTACCATATTCTACATATTTTCGAAGTTATTATATAAAATTACATATTTTGTGTGTTTATTTACTGAGATATTATTTTTATGTCTTTGAGAAAAATATTTTTAAATGTTGAGTCACTAATTTTCAGGCAACCTGTACTTTCATAAAGAAATGTATTCAGTGAAGGGATGGCAGTGAGAAAAGTCCAAGTCGGATATGCTGGCTTGTCAGAGAGGAATACAGTTGCCGTAACATAGCTTTGTGTCAAACATTTCTTGTGCTGTGAAGGGGAGAGAATGTGGTGTTGCCATAAAGTGGTCTCAGCAGCATATCTCTCATGTGCCGTGTCAGTTTATAAACACAACTCTACGAGTTGTAAAAACAATAGTTCTTGGATTTGATTAGCACATTTTCCTGTTGTTCATTGGTCGGGAGAAGAAACGAATATAGAGCAGCAAGAAAACATAACATAAACTGTCAGATAATTTTCCCACAATTCCACATGACAAACATTCACACACAGTTTGTATTCCCTCCCCCCACCTCCTTCCCCAACGTTTCTTTCGACCACAGCCTCATAGTTGTAGTTAGTTCACAAATTATCAGCCAATAGACTACAAGTAAGTACAAGTAAGTGTTTTGGAAGAGTGGCCTTAAGAAACTTTGTCATAAAATCAAATTTTGTTCCACTGATATTTGTGTGCATTATTAACGTGACCACCCATGTGGTCTAGTGGTCAGAGCTCATGACTACAGATCCCGAGGTCCCGGGTTTGATTCCCGCCGCTTTCAAAGTTTCAACTCAGACTCGTGAGGACAAATGTGAAGCTACGTGAATGAAAAAGTAGCGACTCTTGTCTAGAAAACTGAAATTAACGGCTAGATGATTCATTGTGTTGAGCACATGAACTCTCTATCAGGCCGGTATTACACTATCACATTTCTTTCATATTTCTTTTATCAAAGATCTGTGATCAAAGAAAATGTGATGTATCTTTGACGACTCCTTCAAAGATCTTTGATCACAGAAATATTTTACAAATCTTTGATCACATATTTACGTTATAGAACATGCTCTAAGGTTTGATCTAGGAAAATGGCGTCTGAAAGATTATCCTGGACGTGCGAAGCAGTCTAGCATTTCTTAGGTGTGTATTTTTTCTTTTAATTAATGGAGTGACTTTTGCTACCAAATATTTAAAAGTTTCACAGGCCATGCGTAAATATGTTTGATAAGATTACGGATCTTCAGTTTGAAGTTCTTTTAGCAGGTAGCTGTTAATCCCTCTTAAATTTCATTTCCCAACCCAAGGTCGAACCCACAATCGTTTAAGAGGTTTTCTTTTCGTTCTAAGCAGGAACGAGATTATCACAATAGCACTCACAGTCGCCGCACATGAAATTAAACCATTGGAGTCCATTTTTTAAATAACATATATTGCAGTAACTCTGAAAGAAATGTGATGTAGTGTAGTAACACATCTTTGATCAAAGACGGCGTTAAATTTTTTATCATATATTTGATCAAATAAATATATGTAATATATTTCTTTGATCAAATAAAAATGTGACAGTGTAATACCGGCCTCAGCAGAAGTTGACAGTATCTCCGCCAATAGACAGTGGCTGCTTACTATGGTTTGATTGTGGGCTAACGCCATTGAGTTTTTTCTATTATTATAAACGCAAGAAAAGAAAGTTTAATTAGTATTTTCACAATATTACATATTTTACTACAAATTTTAACTGATGGTGCTACATATTTATTTACATATTTTGTAGGTTAATACCACATAAAAATCCGGGCTCTAATAATGAGACACAAATTTAATTTATAATTCGACTAAACCATATAATATTTGTATAGCTACCTAATAAATTAAATTAATATCTAGTTATTTAAGATGGCAGTCTATTGTTTGAAATTTTTATTTCTAGTCGTCATAAAAATTCGCTATACACAAAATTAAACAACAAACTAGATTAACGTTGACGCAATTCGCTTCTATTATGTTCGTTTAAATTGAACTTTTTTCAATAACTTACCATAACCAATACTTTAAACATTTTGTTGCTATCTATGCTTTTTACAAAAAATAAGTTACATTTTAAATAGGAGCGCTAGGAAAAGTAAGAAAAAGACCTAATACCAAAATTTTAAATAAGTACAATGATTAAAAATAAAAGAATAATTTTTGTCCAACCTAGACAAAAATCTTCAAATTACTTACCCCATTGGATATACAAATTAGCATCTTAGTATGATTTTCTTTACCAAGAACGTATATTACGTGATCACACATACAAATCAAAGTTCTATATATTAACAAAAATTTGGAAATAATAGAACTATTATTCAATTTGATAATATGTTTAAATATTCGTTTTTATTCCCTTCATCTTATTTTATATATATATATTTAAATATTATATTGACATATATATATATATAGGTAAATATTAATATTGACATATATATATATATAGGTAAATATTAATATTGACATATATATAGGTAAATATTAATATTGACATGGTTTCAATTATTTGAAAATTTTATTTACCATCCCTAGCTAATAAGAGCTTCAATAATATTTTTTTCAGACAAAAGGCACATTATAATCGTATCTTTTAATAAAAATTTAATTTTCTTTTCCAGTGGTATTCAATCTGGGATAAGCATGCATACACGATGACAACTCAGGGTGTACGTAAAATATATACATATATTATTCCCAGGGCCACCATAAGCATTATTTTGAATCCGGGCGAACCTTTATTTAAGCGCCCCCTCCTCTTTAACGCCCTATAAACTTGAAAGGAACTCATTATAAGATAGGTGAATTTCTGTTCCTGCCCGTTGCTTTTCTTTATTAATAAATGTATTACTTTAATTTCAGATTTAGAGAATAAAGTGATAGACTTATTTTCAAATATCAAGGGAACAAGGCTGGTCTTCCATGATAAAATATAAATAATAGTTAAATTTATATTTTTATTATTTTTACTTTCTCACTATCTTACAGGTAGAGAAAGTATTGGGGTCGTCAAAAAATCGAATTCGAGATTTTTATGAATTTTGACGTTTCATGACCCGCCGAGTCCAAAAAAGTTGTTTTTGAATTTCCGTATGTCTGTCTATTTGTATGTCTGTCCGTCTATCTGTTTGTACCTGGGACTAGAGCCTAAACTATTTCACCGATCGAGCTAAAACTTGGTATCTAGGGTTTGCATAGGCTTGCCCCGATGGGTTTTTGGAATTGTATATCTAACCCTAAATTTAAGGGTAATTTACTGAAGGGCAAAAGAGAAAAAATAGATTTTCTCAAAATCAGCACTAACGATTTTGATTAAATTTCATTTCTAATCAATGATCAATATTATAAACAAAATGGCTACTCTCATTTTTTCAGCAAAATTACATTAATGGTTCCGGTCTGATGCGTAAATGCCATTGATCTCTATAATATAACTGGATGGTCATACACATACACTTTGCCAAGGACCAAAGCGTGACGCTCAAGTTTATCGTCTGCTATACTGTGGGGGGACAGATTTAACGGGGTCTTTCAATGTTCTTATAAGAAAACAGGTCTCTGATTAATAAAAGTGTTATTGTTTGAAAATAATGAAGAAATATACTACACTTTCCTGAAGAAACATTTACGTTAAAGGATATACAATTCAGTTTTTATAGGTAATACTGTACAAATACGAATAAAATCGTTTACATATTTAAATATGTAGTTATCATCAATGTTGTTTACAGTTTGCCAAAACTACACTTATATTTAAAGTTGGTAATTAAATTGTATATTGGTTTCAGAAACCATATTATATTGAAATTTCGATAAATATAATGATTAAGTTATCATAAAACTTGATTACATTTGTTTGAATGACAAACTTTGTGTAGTTGCCATACATTCAAATTATTCCTTAGGTTATAGGCTTGTAGAAAGTATTATTATATTACTGGTTTTTTTTTAAAGTTGACTCATATCTTGTATATTGCTATAAGAAACCATATTATGTAGAAAGTTCTATAGCTATAATGAAACACATTAGCTTAAAACTGTATTACTTTTGTTTGAATTAAATACTTTGTGTAGAAGTCTTACATTCAAATGATAATTATAGGCTTGTAGGAAGTATTGTATCTACAAAATCTTGGTTTTGGTAATAATCCCAATCTGTAAGGCTTTATTTCGTACCAGAATTCTATCATTACTATTATATATAATATTTTGGTAGGATGAATGGCCATTTAGAACAAAAGTAGAAATGTCCTTCTGGAAGGTCTTTTATCCTAACTAAACATAACTACAGGGTAGGATTCTGGTACGAGATAAACCCTTTCACGCAAACTTCCTTCAAAAATCATCGTATAATATATTAGGCTACATCAATTTATTTAAAGAAAAAACTAACCAGTTTCTAACTTTGCTATGTTCTTCAAAGCTTTTACTAACATACTTATTTCATTTAACTAATCACACATTAATGTATCTAATATATTCAATCAAATTAATGAACGATGTCAAAATGCCACATTGCCTTGTATGGGTGTAAGAGAGAAAGAGATACCGGAAAGTGATTTCTCTCTTACACAATGGTATGCAGACGACATCTTGAAAATTTCAGCCACAGATGTCCATCCAGTTAAATTATAGATCAATGGTAAATTCTCATTTTTTATCATACCTCCGAAAATATTTGAGATATGAAATTACTTATCATTGAGAATATGTAGATCTATTGATAATACCAATATATTATTTGAAACATATTTTTATAAAACCTGTAATTTTCAAGCTAAACGCAAATAAATATATATATATAAACTTTTCAAACACTAAAAGTAAAGTATTGCGACCGTCAAAAAAATCTAACCCGAAATAATGATGGATGTCAACGATTCGTGACACCCCCCTTTAACCCCAGAAAGTGGTTTTTGTAATTCTGTCTATCTGTGTGTCTGTTTAGCTCTAAAATTAAGAGTGTTTTAATAAAAGGAGGAAAAAGAAAAAACTGATTTTCTCAAAATCTATTCCAATGATTTTGAAATTCGTATATATGCGTTGATTAAGATTAGAAACAAAATTGCTATTTTCATTTTCATATGAAAATGACTTTTAGAGTACTTTACATAAGCGGAAATTTCCATATCTCCTTAATTCTTTGATATACTAAATAACTTATCATTGCAAAATCGTAGTATTATTGAAAATAAACAACTTTTGTTTGAAATATACCTTTATAAAACCAAATGTTTCGGAGATATTGGCGAATATATTAGTATAATTTTGTGAGCTTTAGTTGTCGAGAGATATTACTTAAGTTTTAATGCAATAATTCTCTAATTCCATAGAGTAAGTAGATAAGTAAGTCTCTCAAAATTTTATGTTTTTTTTCTTTAAACTCTTAGTGGAAATATTTGTACAGCAATGATCTATTGCTACTATTTAAGACTCAATTGTCAATATCTACTTTTTTTAATTGGTCTAAATTTATAAATAAAGAATTTAATAAAAATGCGATAACCTTAAGATGTGCAACCCCTAATAAAATGTAAAAAATTTTAATCGGAAGTCGAAATTTTAATACGAAGTATTGACCCTTGTTGACACAATATCGATCTTTTTTTTTTTTCCAAATATACTCGGGAGGACTTTAATTTTTTTTTTTAATTAAATTTAGGAGTCAAAAAATGTTTAACATAATTATAACTCCATTTTTGCTCGGGTTTTCTAGTGTATATTACAGTTAACTCTCGATTCTACGACCATTCACGGTTTCCTGGAAAAGGGTCGTTATTTTGAAGGGGTCGTTATTGGAATTTTAACTGATTTTGTTTCAACCCCAACTCTCATACGCAAAAATTGCTTTTTTTTAGACAACACATGAAAAAAATACCTACTTATTTCTTAAAGAAGTCCATTATGGAGGCCTGCTTCTTCTTAGCACCAGTTTTCTCGACGAAGTCTTTCACATGATAGAACTGGAACCACAGCTCTTCGCTTGCGTCCTGGCGCTTAAGTGCTCTTGAGTAGACGTCTCAGGCTTCCAGAACATCTTTCGTTGCGGGGATGTCTTCAGGATATTCTTCCATTTCTTCCTCCCCCTCTTCATTGCTGGACTCCAGCGGCTCCCTGACTATATCGGCGTTATCGTGGGTGCCCCAAACTGTGATGTCATCGTCAGCTGCTATGTACTCCTCATACGTGTGGTCTCGGGCTAATCTCTTCCACGTTTCCTCGTCGCACGGCCGAGTGAAAGTCAGGGGGGCAGACGAAGGTGCTGTTGATGAGCCAGGCTGCGGTTCCTTGTAGGGGCCTGGCAGAGAATTGGAGTCCACTAGCGGTGGGACGTCTGGTTCTTCGGTGCTGGCAGCGGCGGGTAGCACATAGACTGCAGTCCCTTCGTTGACTGGTAGGACAAAGTGTGCGTGTCTGAAGCATTTGGCGATTACCACCGGTCTCACGGCCCTCCAACTGACCACGATTCCCTCCATGGCCCTGAACACGTCCCACTTTTTGACCTCCTTGCCCATGTCGAGATTCCACACCATACTCTGCACAAGCATCTCACGGAACTTCACCTTCACTCTGGTCCAAGGGATGAAGCATTCTGGTGGTGTTCTTTGGCAGAAACACCAGCTTGATATTCCCAAGTTTGTCGAGAGCAGGATGTGTGGGCCAGTTGTCAACGAAGAGCAAGACTTTTCTATTTGCAGCGTCCATCTTCAAATCGAAGCCTTGAAGCACCTCGTGAACACCCCCGAGGTCATCCATGCCTTCTTATTAAAACCAGTCACAAGGCAGAAAGTTGCCCTTGAATTCCCGGGGTTTCTTGAACTTAACGATGACGAGGGGCTTCATCTTATTGCTGCCGTCCATGTTGAGCACAGAAGGATGATGAGGCGCTTCTTGCTCCTCTTCGCACTCTTGCTCTTATCCTCTTTCACAGCAAGAGTGTGATCTGGCATGAGTTTGTAGAACTTCCCCAGCTCGTCAGCGTTGTATACATCTTGAGGCTGATAGCGCCTAAGGATGTTTCGGAGTAAGGGCATCCACTCCCTCACCGGTGTTGGGTCGACCTATGCGCTTTCACCTACGACCTTGTGTCTGGATATGCTGTGATGCACTTTTAAACGCTCTAGCCACCCACCTGGACACCTAGTTTTCTATACCCAACCTCAGGGAAAATTCTTCGGCCTTCCTCTGCATCATCGGTCCGTTTATAGGCACGTTTTGCGCTCAATGCTGGCTGAACCACTCCAGCATAGCTTGCTTCAGATTCACGTGCGTCGCACCCATCAAATTTTTGGCCTTTACATTGTGGCCTTCCTTCTGCACTACATTCACAATTTCTTCTCTCATTTTGAGAATCGTGAAAAGTGTCGACTTCGGGATGCAATGCCACCGCGTAATCTCAGTCTTTGTAATCTTCTTCTCATCCACTTCCTGGATTATCTCGTACTTCTTCATGAGCGTCAAGAAGGTCCTCTTTCCACTCATTTCGTCGAAATTATAAGTTCCTATCAAATAAAAAAAAAATAGCGTTGGTCGTCCAAAATCGTTCACAAAATCAAACTAAAAACGTAACAAAAGCGAGAATCTCAATAGCAATGGCAAAAACAAGCCTGGCGCGTGATGTAGTGGCAGTCGCGCGCGGGGAAACATTGTCTTGCTTGTGAGAGGGGGGTGGACAAAGTCAAGTGCTATTGGCTGGCATTGATAGAGTGGTGTCTATTTTTATACCTGACCTACCCCAGTTACTAGTAATACAGTGCTCACAAAAATTATCGTAATTGTAACAAACACATTTTACGGCCGATTTCCTTAAAATTTTCGACCTTTTTGGTTACATTTTTCACGGTTACCCAAAAAAGGGTCGTTACTTCGAGAGAGACGTTATTCCCGGGGTCGTAGAATAGAGAGTTGACTGTATTTCGTTTCACATATATTACTAGTTTTGATTAAATATCTCCATTTTTAAATAATAGAGTGATAAAGTCCGTGAGGAGTTCCATACCATTTCTTTTTATTTCAATTTTGTGCCCTCCCAGGAAAAAAAGTCACGAGCCACCACTGCTATTTAGATTAATATTACCAATAGTTCCCAAGATAAGACTTTTGTCCTGAATTAGTTAAATAAACTAATATAATATCATTTAAAATGTAGATAAATACAGTTATATTTTAATAAAGTCAGTTGATAAAAAATGTAGATGAAAGATTTGGCAACAGTGCACGTTATCACTGCAAACAACAAATATTTCACACTCATTTTCCGAGGTTATAAAAACCACAATTCATTGGACAGTGTTTAGGATTTTAGGAGTAGGAAGGGGAGTGGGGGAAAATGAACAAATAACAGTTTTCAAGTTAAAAATTGGTTCCATATTTTCGGGTATGCATCACAGGACTATAACACCACGATAATACACCACTGGTTCTAACAGGGACACATGCTATAAATGGCAAAGAAAATTAGTACAACATCAAATATATCTGAGCAATATATGGACTTATAAAAAATGTATTATTTGCATTTTTTCTAAGATGACATCGGTGGCATGGCACCCCATAAAGCCCGGTGCCCGGCGCCACAGCTCTCTCGCCCCTTGGGGTGGCCCTGGTTATTTCATGGAAAACACTAAATTTTCAGTTCCGAAGAATTAACATCTATCTCTTTATTAAATCCCATCTTTCAACACAGCCTACTTGAGTCACAAACAAATCAAATCTCTTACTCGCTTAAATTTTTAAAAATAACTGTGTTTGCACATTTAGTATCAAGGTCGTGCTGATCTCTTTCCAGCAAGGAGACTGGCAAAATGGTAATGTTTATATAAATAAATATTTAGTATCGATAAATATTTTAACCATCCTTAATAATAACATAGTCTAAATTAATATTTATTTTTAGATATGTTAAATAACATTACTTTTAAGTTCTATTTCACTGTTTATGTGTCTCGATTCTAACAAATTCGAGTAAGTTAATCTTAATCTTTTCTATTAATACATTTAATTGTATTTTCACTTGTATTCTTATTAATTCGTTAGATTAACTAGTTATATTAAATAGCTTTTTTTTTTGTCTCTTTCCAACTTGCTTACATTTTGTAACAGATTAGGCACTAACCATAGTTTGTGCCATGTGGAATTTGAATAGCCATACTTTAGTTTAAGAGCTCCCATATTCTTTTATTTAAAAAAATATAAGAAATAACATGAAATAGGCCTACCAAGCAAATGATACTCAATTGTATATTTTGCCATTTGTTTAGAGCAGCATGTTAGTCCATCCAATCCTTAAAATGTTCATTTTAACTGCTTTTATAACATGTAAATTGTATACATAATTTTGTTTGCAAGGTGGGTTAGTTATTTATACTGTGTTTAAAAATGGTTCTTGACATATAAAAAGGCCTAGATTTGTAACGTTGTTTTATTGCTTACAAAATTAACTTTCGGTATTAATTAATTTATATAATATTGATAGTATTTAAAAATTGACAACTTAAATCAAAATAGATGCGTTTAATTAGAAAATGCTTCCAAAGTTGGTAGAAAGAAAAAGTTCAGTTAAGTTGGTTTGAATAAATGACATAATAGTTAATATAAACTAGGCCTAGTAAGTGATATTTCCATGACATCACTATTATGTTTAATTTCTAAAATTTAGATTTTATGAATACTTGTGATCACCTACATCAAGTCAAATCGCTTGAAGTTAAATTTACTAGAAAATAAAGTTAATTATGCTTGTTATAGATGGTTTTTACGCCTTCGTGAAGACTTTAAAAAGTTGGTTTAATGTAGTATTCAAATAGTTCTAGAATGGCCGAAGAATAGCGTATTGCTTAGGCGAGTGGAATTTTTCCTTAAATTAGAAGCTTTTATTTTTGTTTAAATTGATGATTCGTGTTTTTGCACTTTTTATAGCAACTTTTTTTTACCAAAATAGTAATAATAATATTTAGCACTACGTCTTACTACCCGTTCAAGTTATATGCTTAAGTACTAATTACACTAATGTGTTAGGAATTGGGAAGGCTGAATATAGAAGAACTGAACCCGCATTTGTGTGGAGGGAGAGGGGAAAACAATTTTGGAACCCCCCCACCCCAGTTCATCCAAGCGAGATTCAGACCTCGATCTCCTCGTCCTTGGCAGTCTAGCTCTTGACCAAAATCAAATATATGGGTTATTGTCTAAATCTGGGTATTTTGAGGGTAAAAATGGAGAAATTCAAATGTGATAAAAACTATATATTTTTTTCTATAAATAAGTTCTAAACATTACTAAAATTACGACATTAAGTATAATTTATTTTCAACCAATGTTGCTAACCTTAATTTTAGCTTAAAATAGGTTTAATAAAGAATTTTGCAAACATTAAACCAATAATTGTAAATAAAGTGAAATTATAAAACACTCTGTTCCCACGTAATGCTTAACGTAACAGACCTCCTCATGTGTTTAAATGGAAGCAATCACGGTACAGTTAACTTAACATAAGAGATGTCCTGGGAGGTCTTTTACTATAAGTGAACGTTACTTGAAAGGTATCACGTGATCTAGCCAGCCAATCATTATGCGAGTGACATCACCAGGGCTTTTTAGTAACTCATTTGTTGGTATTATAACCAATGTTTGCTCTTTAGCGTAAGTTCTAGTGATCAGACATTGAAACTAAATAATTAAACTAAAATAGGAAAGCTAAATTTATCATAAAAGTTTTGTAATAGATATTTATTATATCGATTGAAAACTTTAAACACTCACAGATCATCACTGTAAAACTAGTACAAATCACAGATCATACTCTAGAATGAAGATGTTTGGCTCGAGTTGTTACGTTAAATTATGTGAGCTGTGATCACACATACATTAAGTTGATCGTGATCCTGGCATAAGTGAATGTTACGTTAAGTTGATCGTGATCCCGGCTTTAGGTTGACTCTTGTATTTGAGTAATTATAGGCCTACATGTTGTACCTATCTTTGATTTAAGTACTAATTACTGTGACAGAGATTCTATTAGTTCGTGAAAGTAACGAAAAGTCACTAATTTGGGGGGAGGAGGAGATCACAAAAGTCCCTGAAAAGTCGTGAATTTTCAATATTTTAGACATAAATTCACGAAAAGTTTTCTATTTGAATTTCCCTTGTATCATAGCTAGGCGAGCGAGTTGAAAGTCACGCCACCCACTACCCGTGATGCCATGTGCTAGCCTCAAGTTGCCTGATTGTTTTTACTGTGATCCCAAGGACAAGGTTAATGTTAGCCATCTAGTTAAAGTTCAATATTGTGAGCACACCTTGGTGGCATAGTTAACGCACTAGTTTTGTGTTGAGTTAGACTGGAGAGGACAGGTAGATCGAAGTTTCGAATCTTGGTCAGGTGAACTGGGGTGTTTCCTAAATAGTTTTTCACTGACTCTAAATTCAACCTTCCCAATTCCTAACCCATTATTGTAACTAGCACTTAGGTGTATAACCTGAACGGGTAGTAAGATGCGATGGTAAATAAATAAATTTTATGTTGCGTGTGAATGCATTATGCCTATACATACATTATATAATGTTTGAACGTTTACCGAAGGAATTTAGACTAAAACACTTAAATGAATTTTAGTTTATCATAATTTGCTAAAATTAATTATTAGTTTGCCTAACAAAAACCTAACCTTCCACATGTCTACAAATTGAAGGATTAGTCAAGTTTTGATGGGTAATATGGTTAAAATAAACATTCTGAATTATAATTTTTAACTACTTTTACTTCGTATGGTACATGACATAAATGTGAAGAAGGTATTTGTTTGCACAGTCAAGTTATTGTTTAATCCAAGAAATTGTCAATTATAATTTATTGATCGGGTCTTGAACCAAAGTGTTTTTGTTACTAAGTAAACTAGACCCCAAATCATTCTCGATATTTAAAAAAAATGTTGAATGTGGATCATTTTCAAATTAAAGGACAAATAGGAAATCCAAAAATTAAAATTTCAGGAAAAGTATAATTTATTGCCTTATTATACAAAATTTATTAAAGAATTAGATAGTAATACCAGCAGAGCTTGATTTTACAATTTTCTTGTTTTTTTTTTAATTTCACCAAACGTGACTACCCATAATCCATCACTTCGCTAACGCCATTCCAGATGCACATAAATGTTATAATCTCGAAAATCCAAAAAAATATGTATTTTTACTGAGTAGGTTGTTTTAATAATAATATAAAAACATTGTGCATTTTCTTAATTTATTGGAATTAGGATTTTGTGATTGAAGAATCACACAAAATTCATGTGTAAGTGATGTTAAATTTTCCAAAATCCAAGGGAAATTAAGTTTTACATTTTTCATTTATGTTTTTAATAGCTCAAATGTTAAGAATATATATATATTTTTTTTACTAAGAGGCTTGATGAGAAATAAGTGATTTTAGTGTCGTTAGTGGCCGTATCCGAATAGTCAAGTACACTTGACTGACTTGACGCAGACTTCATGCAGACTCGATAAAATTACACTTTACACCCACTTGAGATCGAAAACTGCAACAGACTTTTCGAACGGCAATTGCCCTTTACACGCCCTTGAGTCCGCAGTGCTGCTTTCTACCCGTGATCTTAGAAACTGTTTTAAACGCCATCTATAATCAGGGAATGAAAACGAATACAACGTTTTAATATCCAAACCCACTTCTTTTCACTAGACATTTCCAACACAACACAAAAAACACTACAACAAAAGCAGTATCGGTATAGTTAAAATACTTTATCAAAAGTAGCAGATTACACATCACAGATCACATTACTCTAGCAGACGAAAAATTAAACAGTTGCCAGTCAAACTCAGCATCGACGGCGTGTCAAGGGTAACTTGCCGTCACACTTGGTCTCAAGGGCTTGTGCAGGGACGGTGCAGCGGCTCACTTCGTGACTATTCGGACGGTTGTTCACTCGATCACGTGATTGCCAATGCAATTATCGAGTGAGCGTCAAGGGTCGACGGCGCGTGAAGTAGACTATTCGGATACAGCCAGTGAAGTGACACAGGCGGTAGCAAAGTGATGTTTGGGAAAACTGCATTTACATTGAAAATTTCCCTTTACTAACGTGAGCTATGTGACTATAATTAGTTTCATCACCTAACTGACATTAGCAAGATGATTACACCATTTTTGTCACCAAGCAACGTTAGCGAAATGATGTTTTTGGTGTATTTTGAGTTTCATAACCATAATATAAGTATTAAGCAGCAAACACACATTGAGATTAGTTCCTGCCTCCATCAACTGAACTGGTATTGGCTTAGTTAATTCAAAAACTCCAAATGATATTAACGTAAGCGAAGTGATTTGCAATAAACATACTCTTTACTATTTACCTGAATTCTCGTACGTAGACCAAATAATATGAAATAGGATTCTTCAAACAAAAATAATATTACTAGGGGAATATTTTACCGTATTTTTTTACTCTTTTTCTTTATTTTTGCATAGAACTTCAAATTTTGAAATTCAAAGGTGGGAACAGTAAGCGAGGTGATGAAATATACTTTTTATAGTTATTTGGTCTAATTATTTTTTAATACTAACATTTAAATGTTTCTATCAATTTTATACACTTTCTACAAGTAAAAAAAATTGTTGCTTGTTTTAAAAATAACAAAATTTTCATATAGGCAAATTGTCCCTCAATTTGAAAATGACCCTTGATCAAAAGAGAATGGATTATTTATTTCGTACCGAGCTAAAATGATTTAAGTAAAAATAATTTTTTGCCGCTCACACATTAATGGTGAAGTGTCTTATTAAAGCGTGCATAATGAAATATTCTTATAAATTATAGGCTCTTAATTTCATCGGTCCTAGTATGTGATAGGATGATAGTTTGTAATTAGTCGGAAAATGGTTATGGGATATCCTAGTTACCTTCAACTTGTCAATTTCTATTCCACATACTCTTCCTGTTTCAACTAATTTGTGGAACCATTTATTCCTACTTAATTTAAACTTTATAACCTAATTTATTCTTTCAGACTAAAGGTACTTCCAGTTTTGGTAAACGGCGCAATAAGACACACACCCTGTGTCGGCGCTGTGGTCGCTCATCATATCACATCCAGAAATCACAGTGTGCACAATGTGGATATCCTAGTAGAAAATTAAGATCTTGTAAGTTTTAACTAAATAGCTTATTTTTCTTTTAAATTTTTTCAGGATGGTTCTAGTACCCAAATAGTTATTGTTTACTCTAGTACAGTGTTACCTTAACTAGAATGTGTACCTCTAGGAGTAGGCCCTACCAGAAAGATTTTAAGGAATACACATCATTATCATACACAGTTTTCAGCCTGTGGTCTGGTCTTAGCGGTCAATTTAGTAGAATGCCTCCATTTTCCTCTTGCCTTCCACCATTCTTCCTCCTTTATTTGCTTCCATTATTCTCTTACTCGCACACATATTATCTTCTTCTCCCATCTCTTGGTCTCCCTTTTTCCTACATACTTTGGTTATATTTTCTTCTCGATCCCCATTAAATGGACATACCATACACCAGGACTGTGGCATCAGGTGTCGGTCGTGGAGTCTGAAGCAATTTTGAATGGGGTCGAGGGTGTAAAAATCAACCGGCACAGACAAGGCTCCACAGCCCTGGCTTCCATGACATCATTGCTTTTTATTAATCATAAAATCAACTTGTTCTAACCTGTGGCCGGTTCAGTTTAGTTAGTTAAATGCCTCCATCTTCCTCTATCCTTTGACCATTTCCATTACAAATAAGAATGGTGAACGGGCACTTCCTGCTTAACTGCATTTTTTATTTCCATCTTAACACAACTCCTATTATCCTCATACTTGCTTTTTACTCTCATTCCCACTCCTCTTTCCACTTCTGCCTCCCTCATTGCGTCCCAAATTGTATTTTTATCCACGCTATCATATGCCTTCTCCACATCTATAAATATTATTGCCAAGTCTTTCCCATATTCATACCTTCTTTGTCATATGGCAAAGGTTAAATTTATTGTAGATCTCTGTTCCCTAAATCTGTGCTGTTCCTCTCTCCGCCTTCCTTTCATTTTATTTTTTATTCTCTTTATCAGTAGCTCATATTTTTTGTACAGTGGAACATCAGCGCTATTGCCCTGTAATTTGTACACCTCTTCCAGTTCCTTGTTCTCCTTCTAAATCACTCTCAGCACTCTCTATAACCATTGCATACCTGCTTCACCTGCAGCTCTTACCGCTAAAAAGTTAGGTTTACCCCTATAGAAAATTTGATGTAGATGCACTAAAACTATTTATGCCTGAACTTGGACCCAACCATTGGGGGTGTATGCTTATATTTTTGAAAGGTTATTTCAACTAGAATCATATTTCACACGCCAAGCCTTAGTTTAAAACATGCAGGTATAAATTGAAGCTAACTTTGATGTTAATTCAAACCTAGATAAAATATTAAATTGGCACCGTTTCACTTCACGACTATACATTGTACATTTACACACAGTTTCTAGTTAAGGAGTTTTAGAGGAAGTCATAGTTCTATCAATGTGTGATTTAAATATTTTTTTAAGACAATTGGAGTGTGAAGGCCAAGCGCAGGAAGACTACTGGCACTGGCAGAATGCGCTTCCTCAAGATTGTGCGGCGTCGGTTCAGGTGAGATGAGTCTTGCTGATGTGTCACCTGATTGTTATTTAATGTCCTTTGTTTGGACTGAAATGTTGTATGGGACAGTTGTACATATTATTTTAGTCATTTTGATTTTCTAGAAACTGGGCATTTTATTTTATGCAACAATTTTACTTTTAAATATGCTTTACACACTCCTTAAGATTTCTCAGAAATGTTTGGAATTAATCTAGGGCTAGCTGATATTTTAGAAAGAATAAAAACTTTGTGTCACGTGAGACATAACAAAGTCTACCAGTTACTCGGAACACCAAAATTAATAAGAAGAGAGTTTAGCCAAATATAATTAACTTTTGCCATTAAAGTTTTTTTTCTCCCATATTGTTTTTTCCCCCTTCCCTCTTTTGTCATGTGTGGAACACAGTACACCTAATTTACTAATAATTGAGACTTTTCAATAATTGAATACCTCTTTCCTAGCATTTATATATATATATATATACTTATATTAATTAACAATCATCTATATTTATATAATAATTTTACATACATATATAAATAATGACATATACAAACAGTATGTAGCTGTTGAATAAATCAGGGGATCTGGGGGGTATTCCATATGCCTAGTACGGTTGGGGGCACAGGGGGCCACCCCTGGGAAAATTTATTAAATTGAAGCTTCAAAATATGCTTTTTAAGACAATCCTTTTCTCCTCAAAATAAGATACAACATAAGAAAAAATTTTCAAATTCGTGGGTGAGCACTGAAAAATTATTTGGTGCTGACTGACAGTTCACAGCTGACAGCTGATGGCTTTAAAACGTTACCAGACCAAATTATGTATCCCTAAGCCGAACCATATGATCTACAAAAAACATGTGTTTAACAGCTGTAACTTCTGACAGTCAAAATTTAGGTATATACCTAAATTTTGACTGTCAGAAGTCAGCTGTGAGCTGTCAGTCAGCACCAAATAAGTCGTGGAGCTACTGTAGTTACCTATGTAATGTAATTTTTCAACACAAAATTTTAATTAACTATTTATACTTTTTAACTATATATTAGGCCTATTGCAAATTATCCTTTCTGCTTAGCCCCGTTTTCAATAGTGATTGAGCGTTGTTTTGTTGTTACTTCAAAGGATTGTGGCACCTGAACCCCTTTAAGTAACAAGATGAAATATTTTTTGTTTTAAAGTACTCTATAGG